>WEDG01005202.1:0-117407 GCA_017591395.1 Schistocephalus solidus
TATTGTACTTCGTTCAGGTTGCGTATTGCTAAAATCATGCCTCGCGCAACGGAAAACTGGGAATGTTTTTGGTTTGCTGATTATGCCAAATAAAACCAAGAAGTGCTCATCACCGTCTCCCTTTTTCTGTGTCGATCAATACGCGCTTCTGTCTATGTCACTACACAGGTAACGGCTGCTGGTTTGGCTCTAGAGGGCCCAAGGGACAATGGGACAAGTGAGTCGTCTAGAACATCGGAGTGTGCCCATCGTATATGGTTTATATAACATATAGAAAAGGTACTGTCATACTGTTCGTGTGGATTTTAGGAAGACCATTGCATTTTAGATCAAAAATCGTTACGATTTTGAGCCTCTAATAAACGCAATCTGGAGCTATGGCTGGTTAATGCTTTTTATAAGCCAGAAGTGCCCATTCCAGTCTCTTTTTCTTTGTTGTTAATACGATTATTTCTATGACACTAGCTAGTTTACAACTGGTGGTTTGGCTCGAGAGGGAGCCCTAAGGCACAGCGGCACAAGTGAGTTGTCTAACACGTCGGAGAGCGCATATCTGACATGGTTTATATACCCAATCTTAAAGGGAAAGTAATAATGCTTGTGTGAAAGTTTGTAGATTATTCCGCACCGATCAATATCGTTGTGAAATCATGCCTCGTGCAACGGAACACTAGGAATGTTTATGGTTTGCTGATTATGCCAAACAAACCAGAAGTGCTCATCAGTGTCTCCCTTTTCTGTGTCGTCAATACGCTTCTGTCGATGTCACTACCCAGATAACGGCTGTTGGTTTGGCCCAAGAGAGAGCCCGCAGGCACAATGGGACAAGTGAGTCGTCTAGCACGTCGGAGAGAACCAAGAAGTGACTATCACAGTTTCCCTCTTTGTTGTCGTCAATACGTTTTTGTCTATGTCACTATCCAGTTAACGGCTTCTTGTTTGGCTCTAGAGAGAGCTCCAAGGCACAACGGGACAAATGAGTCGTCTAACATATGGAAGAGTGCCCATCTTACATGGTTTATATACCCACTCGAAAGGTTAAGGTCATCCTGCTCGTGTAGCATTTAGTAGAACGTTGCAATTCGATCAAAAATGTTCAAATTCAAGCCTCGTGCAACGCTCACCTGGGGTATTTTATGGCTGGATTATGATGGCTAATAAGCAAGAAGTGTCAATCCCAGTCTCCTTTCTTTGTTTGGAATACGATGCTATTTAGGTCAATATCCAGATAACGGCTGCCGGATGTGCTCAAGAGAGAAACCCAAGGCACAACAGGACAAGTGATTAGTATAACACGTCAAAGAGTGCCCAATGGAAGAGGTCAAGTCATCGTGCGCGTGAGGCATAAGGTAGAGCGTTGCACTTCAAAGAAAAAAGGTTACGAGTTCGAGCCTAGTGCAAAGCAAAACTGGGGTTGTTTATGGATGGATGATAATATCTTATAAACCGGAAGGGCAAATCCCAGTCGCTTTTCTTTGTTGGCAATACGATTCTGTCTATGTTACTAGCCAGTTAATGGCTGCTGGATGTTCTCTAGAGAGAGCCCTAAGAACAACAGGACAAGTGAGTCGACTAACACATCTGAGAGCGCCCTTCTGACATGGTTTATATACCCAATTGAAAAGGTAATATCATCATGTTCGTGTGAAGTTTGTGGATCGTTGCACTACAATCAAAAATGTTTCGAGTTTGAGCCTTGTGAAATGCAAACCTGTGGTTGCTTATAGCTGGATGATGATGGCTTATAAGCCAGAAGTGCCAATCCCAGTCTCTTTTTATTGGGAATACGATTCTATCTATGTCACTAGCAAGCTTACGGCTGCCGGATGGGCTCTAGAGAAAGCACTAGGCACAACGGGAAGAGTGAGTCGTCTAAAATATGGAAAAGTGCCCATCTCACATGGTTTATATACCCTCTCGAAAAAGTAAAGGCATAATGCTCTTGTCGCATTAAGTCGAGCGTTGCAATTCGATCAAAAATGTTGCGAGTTCGAGCCTCGTGAAACGCTAACCTTGGGTATTTTATAGCTGACTGATGATGGCAAAGAAGCAAGTGACAAACCCAGTCTCTGGAATACGTTTCTGTCTATGTCAATATCCAGTTAACGGCTGCTGGATGTGCTCAAGAGAGATCCCTAGGCACAACGGGACAAGTGATTAGTCTAAAACGTCAAAGAGTGCCCAACTGACATGGCTTATACACCCAATGGAAGAGGTCAAGTGATCGTGCGCGTGGGGCATTAGGTAGAGCGTTGCACTTCAAAGAAGAACTTCCGTGCAATGCAAACCTGGGGTAATTTATGGCTGGCTGATGATGGCTTATAATTCATAAGTGCCAATCCCAGTCTCTTTTTTTTGTTGGGAATACGATTGTGTCTATGTCACTACCCAGTTAACGGCAGCTGGATGTGCTTTAGAGAGAGCACAAGGCACAAATGGACTAGTGAGTCGTCTAACACATCGAAGAATGCCCAATCAAAAAGGAAAAGTCACCGTGCGCGTGTTGCATTAGGTAGAGCGTTGCAATTTGATCAAAACCCTTTCGAGTTCGGGCCTAGTGCAACGCAACGCTGGGGTGGGTTTTGGCTGTCTGGTTACGGCTAATAAGCTAGATGTGCTCATTTTAGTATCCCTTTGTTAGCAATAAGAAACTTTCTATGTCACAAGCCAATTTACGGCTGCTGGATGTTCTCTAGAGAGAGCCCTGAGGCACAACGGGACATGTGAGTCGTCTAACACATCGGAGAGCGCCCATTTGACATGGTTTATATACACAATCGAAAAGGTAATATCATCATGTTCGTGTGACAGTTGGTGGATCGTTGCACTGCAATCAAAAATGTTTAAAATTTGAGCCTTGTGAAACGCAAACCTGTGGTTGTTCATGGCTGGATGCTGATGGCTAATAAGCCAGAAGTGCCCAACACAGTCTCCCTTTTCTTTGTCGTCAATAAGATTCAGCCAATGTCACAAGCCAGTTTAAGGTAGCTGGATGGACACAAGTGAGTCGCCCAAAGCAAAACGGGACAAGTGAGTCGTCTAACATACCAAAAGGTACCCAGCTGACATGGTTTATATACCCAATCGAAAAGGTAATATAACATTTTCGTGTGGAATAAGGTAAATCTTGGCACAGCAATCAAAAATATTTCGATTTTGAGCCTTGTGAAACGCAAACTTGGGGTTGTTAATGTCTGGCTGATGCTGGCTAATAAGCCAGAAGTGCTCATTCCAGTCTCATTTTCTTTGTTGTCAATACGAATGTATCGATGTCACTAGCCAGGATAGGGCTGCGGATGGCCTCGAGAGAGATCCCTTGGCACAAAGAGACAAAAAGTCGTCTAGCATATTGGAGTGCAGCCATCTGTCATGGCTTATTTACCCAATCAAAAAGGTTATGCCATCGTGCTCGTGAGGCATAAGGTAGAGGGTTGCACTTCAAACAAAAACGTTCGAGTTCAAGCCTCTTACAATGCAAACCTGAGGTTGTTTGTGGCTGGCTGATGATGGCTTATAATTCAGAAGTGCCAATCCCAGTCTCTTTTCTTTTTTGGGAATACGATTATGTCTATGTAACTACCCAGTTAACGGCTGCTGGATGTGCTCAGGAGAGAGCACTAGGCACAAATGGACTAGTGAGTCGTCTAACACATCAAAGAATGCCCATCTTACATGGCTAATATAACCAATCAAAAAGGAAAAGTCACCGTGCGCGTGTTGCATTAGGTAGAGCGTTGCAATTCGATCAAAACCCTTTCGAGTTCGGGCCTAATGCAACGTAACGCTGGGGTGGGTTTTGGCTGTCTGGTTAGGCTAATAAGCTAGATAGGCCCAGTTTAGTCTCACTTTGTTAGCAATAAGAAACTGTCTATGTCACAAGCCAATTTACGGCTGCTGGATGTTCTCTAGAGAGAGCCCTGAGGCACAACGGGACATGTGAGTCGTCTAACACATCGGAGAGCGCCCATTTGACATGGTTTATATACCCGCTCGAAAAGGTAATAGTCATCATGCTCGTGTGCTCGGTTGAGTAGGATCGTTGCAACTGCAATCAAAAATGTTTCAGTTCGAGCCTCGTGCAAACTGCTAACCTGGGGTATCATGGCTGGCTGATGATTGCTAATAAGCCAGAAGTGCTCAATCTCAGTCTCCCTTTTATTTTGTCGTCGAATACAGACTTTAGCCTATGTCACATAGCCGAGTTTAATGGCTAGCTGGATGGACACAAGTAGAACGCCCAAAGCAAATCGGGAGACAAGTGAGTCGTCGAGCATACCAGAAAGCGCCAGATCTGACATGGTTTATATTCCCAATCGAAAATGGTAATATCATCATGTTTCGTGTGGCATTTTGTTGAACCGTGCATGCAATCAAAAATATTTCGATTTTGAGCCTTGTGAAACGCAAACCTGTGATTGTTTAAAAGCTGGATGATAATGGCTTATAAGCCAGAAGTGCCATTCCCAGTCTCTTTTTCTTTGTTGGGAACACGATTCTATACTATGTAACTAGCAAGCTTACGGCGGCCGGATGGGCTCTAGAGAGATCCCTAGGCACAACAGGCAATAGAGTCGTCTAACACATGAGAGAGTGCCCATCGTACATGGTTTATATCACCCAATCGAAAAGGTAAAGTCATCATGCTCGTGCCGCATTAAGTTAGAGCGTTGCAATTCGATCAAAATATTTTTTGAGTTCGAGCCTTTGCAACGCTAACTGGGGTATTTTATGGCAGGTGATGATTGCTAATAAGCAAGAATGTCAATCCCAGTCTCTTTTCTAAGTTTTGCAATACGATGCTGTCTTTGTCAATATCCAGTTAACGGCTGATGGATGTGCTCAAGAGGGAACCCCAAGACACAACGGGACGAGTGATTAGTCAAACACGTCAAATAGTGCCCAACTGACATGGCTTATACACCCAAAGGAAGAGGTCAAGTCACCGTGCGCGTGTTGCATTAGGTAGAGCGTTGCACTTCAAAGAAGAACGTTCGAGTTCAAGCCTCGTGCAACGCAAAGCTGGGGTTGATTATGGCTGGCTGATGATGGCTTATAATTCAGAAGTGCCAATCCCAGTCTCTTTTCTTTTTTGGGAATACGATTGTGTCTTTGTCACTACCCAGTTATCGGCTGCTGGATGTGCTCTAGAGAGAGCACTAGGCACAAATGGACTAGTGAGTCGTCTAACACATTGAAGAATGCCCATCTTACATGGCTAATATAACCAATCAAAAGGAAAAAGTCACCGTGCGCGTGTTGCATTAGGTGAGCGTTGCATTTGATCAAAAACGTTCGAGTTCAGGGCCATCGTGCAAACGCAACGCTGGGGTGGGTTTTGGCTGTCTGGTTAGGCTAATAAGCTAGATGTGCCCATTTTAGTCTCTCTTTGTTAGCAATAAGAAATCTGTCTATGTCACTAGCCAGTTTACGGCTGCTGGATGTGCTCTAGAGAGAGCCCTGAAAGGCACAACGGGCACAAGTGAGTCGTCTAGCACATCGGAGAGCGCCCATCTGACATGGTTTTATATACCCAATCGAAAAAGGTAATATCAGCATGCTTGTTTCTCATTAAGTAGAGCGTTGCAATTCAATCACAACTGTTTTCCAGTTCGAGGCCTCGTGCAATGTAACCTGGAATTGTTTTATGACTGGCTGATGATCGCTAATAAGCAAAGAAGTGTCAATCTTAGTCTCTTTTTATTTTGTGTCAGATACGATGCTTTCTATGTCAATATCTAGCTAATGGCTAATGGATGGGCTCATGAAAAATTATATCAACTGGTATACCAGTTACTGCAAATTATTCTTCACTGGAAATAAGGTAAACTTACAAAATTTCAACTTTATTTATAGAATTAACCTTTAGATTTCGTCCTTTTGACGTAAATCTGCAAGAACTAAAATGAGGCTATGTGGGGTGAAAAAGTTTAAAACTGTATATTTCTCCCTTTTGTCAATTGCAATAATTGCAGGTGTGTGCAGCTGATAAAGAGGTAGAAATACAATAAAATTTCAATAATTAAGCTAATATTTTCTACAGGAAACGAAAAAATCGGTTTGGAATTCGAGAATTCACTTATCTTCAAATTTGAACCAACCGCCTTCGACCTTGATCTTGAACTTGAAACTAAGACCTTCGTTCTCGAAGACTCTGACAAGGCAGAACTGCTTTAGTGCGTTCTTTGCAAATCATCTTTCGATGGAATCTGAACCGGTTCCGACATTTCAGGCATCCTCATTTAATGTTATCAGCACCATTGATTTTCTCCATAGAACTAATTCGTAAGCAAATAATGCGTCAAAAAAACTCGCACTTTTCGGGGACTGACGGTATTCCAAACTCAGTTATTAAGAGAGTGCCGAGCTTTCCCCGATTGCTTAGCCATGTATTCTCAGTTTATCTTTTAAACGGATTCTTTCCTGACTCATGGAAGACATATATTATTCTTCCTGTATTCAAGTCGGGAACTCGTTCGGACGTTAATAATTTTCGAGGCAGCTCGTTTGAAAGATAAGTGAAAGTTCTATTTTTTTCAGAATTTTCTTATCCAAAGCTTTAATTACTAACTGATTTTGTGATAAAAACTTTGCAATTTTAACACTCTATCAACTGCTTATACCTGTGGTGCTCGTCCACTTCTACAGGCGTTAACCTTTATAGTCAACGCTTTCAACCGATATAGCCTCGTTATTAGTCAGGTGGATCTGTTATACTAAGAAGTCTCTCAAGCAAGTATAAAGGTCCTTAGTTAAAATTTTGGAAAAAATATTTGTCGCAGAATATTATTCGACTGCTTTTTCCTAAGGTTGACCAAATTAAAGCCTCCTAGCAAAAATGAGAACGAAAATCTCGGCTCGTCGCAAGCTCTCAGCCATTGCACCGAAGCGTTGCTTGGTTGCATCAAGTAGTCACAGCAGTGATATGCATATGCAACCAATCGTTAAAGCTAAACAGCTTGATCTCTCTGCTTTACAAAACTGTAATGATTTTATGTTAAAGTTTGGATCAGTTCTCTCTATACTGGGAAACTTATTCGACGGTGACATCTCTGCTCTTCCCTCTCAGGAATGTCAGCGTCTGGATTCTCTCGTCCATTTGGTTGCCACTGAAACATCAGACCGACAGAAACGAAATTATAATTTTCTTTTAACAAATATTTCACGGGACAGACGACCCATTGACGTTGCCGTAAACTTCCTGTACTCGTGCGGTTTCGACTACAAAATAGCGGAGGCCAAACGCCTCTCCTCACGTAGCAAAAATTCACCTATATTAGTCACCCTTTTTTCACCAATCGAGGTGGACTCCATTTTTGCACAACGAGGTCACATTTCTCGTTATCTAGAAGATGCAAAATGTTTCCTTTGCCGGAATCTTACACCGATGGAGCGAAGGAATGTGTCTCCTCTCTTGCATATGTCTTCGGCCTCTCAATCCATTATCCATAAGTCTGGTCATGGCTATGCAAACCATAACGAGACGATACAGCAATCTCCTATAGTGCCTGGTTCAAAAACCTTAACTTCAACTCCTGCTCTCCTTTCAACGAATCCACTAACGCCTTCTTCCTCGCGAATAGGAATTTCCAATGCAGTGGCTATCAGCCATGTCGTAAGCCCACCTTTAATGTCAGTAACTCCGTCTAAAGTGCCAAGACCGACTGCTTTTCCGTTTCAACGTAGTTTTCCTTGTATTCCTACTGTTGAATTAGTCAACAATACTGGGTCAAGTCCACCTCGTTCCCACTCCACGCTATCCACTCCAATCTCAGCTGTCCAATCTAATAAACTTATCAAAAACCTGGGCAAGTCAAAGGATGCTCCAAACTTTAGTTCCAAAAAGACAAATGTTATTAAAGTTGGGAAACCTCCTAACCCTCTAGCAGCTACCATACATACCCAAAATTTCCTAAGCAATTATCCCAACCAATCAATTTCTCAGGCTGCCCCACTATTTAACCCTACCCCTTACGGTACCAGTTTTCCAAAACAATTTGTTCCGTTTTCAAATCTTATTCTCCCCCCATATTATTCCAATATTCCTCAAAATCCTATTTATAGGCCTCCTATTTTCGCTAACGCAGAAAATAGCCTTCCTCTCAATGGATACCACCCAAATATTTTTCTCTACAATAATCCTAATTTAGTAAGCAGTAACAGCTTAGCTAATTGTAGACAGCAGCCATTTTACTTTCCGCCAGCACCTACCTCTCTACAGTTTACTTCCCCACCACAAAGTCTTCCTTTTTTATAAGTAACGATAACCCTAGTTTGGATACTCGTACTACGCTAGATGTCATATTACTTAATGCTAGATCTGTTTTAAATAAGATGGCGCAACTGAGAGTCATTGCTTTCGAGCTAATGCCCGATGTTTTATGTGTAACTGAATCTTGGACCCATCCCTTAATTTCCGACTCTTTGCTTGTCATAGACCAGTACGATCTCTACCGTCAAGACCGCATTAGTAAGCGTAGTGGTGGTTGTCTACTCTATATTAAAGCTTCATTTAAGAACTTCCCGTTTGATCTAGATGTTACGTCATTCTCTGGAAATTACTGCTTCGCATCCATTATCCTGTCGTCCAGGCAAAAGGCAATTCTCGGATGTATTTACAACCCGCCTAATTCATCATCCGATGATGCAAAACTTTGTGAAATTTTTAAATTGATTTCGAAGTCCAATTTTAACATTAAAATAAACGCTGGGGACTTTAATTTTCCTGAAATTGACTGGATTTCAAACTTTTGTCAACTCAGATTTCAGCCTTTCCTCGATAGCATTAATTTTTCTAATTGGTCCCAGCTTGTCCGTTCTTCAACGAGAGAAAAGCATATTTTAGACCTGATTTTCACAAATGACATTGCTCCCCTCTTCGTTGATTTTAAGCAGGGCCTCTTCCAAAGTGACCATACACTAATTCACTGTTGCCTTCCGATTGTTTCATCGAAAAAGGTTAGTGCCGTTCGTACCTATCATGCTTTGACCTCGCAGATATGAGCGTAATTAGTAACTTTTTTGACTCATTGGACTGGCAGAATCTCTCCTCCATGAACGACGCAGCAAGTCTTTGTAACTTCGTGTCAGTCGTTTCAAATAACATCCTGTAGCTTGTGCCAACCAAAATAGTCAAGCCCTACGTCTCGGAATCAACCGTTCCTCACTTTCTTTTGCCACAACTAAAGAAATTGAAAAAGCAGTTGAAAGATCAATATACTAGTTCGTTATCTGTACATCTAAGGATCGCAGAGATTTTTGAATAAGCCTCTAAGATTCGTCTTGCACATGACAGACAGAGGGAATCTTGCGCACTCAGTGAGCCAAACTCTGCAAAATCTGTTGCTCAACTGTTCCGCCGTCGATCCTCCTCTAAACGAGGTTATGAAATTCCTCCATTACAAAATGAAGACAAGAACTTCGTTCTGGAAGGCTCTGACAAGGCAGAACTGTTTAGTGCGTTCTTTGCAAATCATCTTTCGATGGAATCTGAACCGGTTCCGACGTATCAGGCATCCTCATTGAATGTTATCAGCACTATTGATTTCTCCTTAGAACTAATTCGCAAGCAAATAATTCGTCTAAAAAACTCGCACTCTTCGGGAACTGACGGTATTCCAAACTCAGTTATTAAGAGAGTGCCGAGCTTTCCCCGATTGCTTAGCCATGTATTCTCAGTTTATCTTTTAAACGGATTCTTTCCTGTCTCATGGAAGACATCTATTATTCTTCCTGTCTTCAAGTCGGGGTCTCGTTTGGACGTAAATAATTATCGAGGCGTTCACAAAACCCCGGCTCTCACAAAACTTCTTGAAAAAAATATTTTTAATCAAATTCTCGACTTTTGCTTTGAAAATAAGCTTTTAAGCGACTCACAATATGGTTTTCTACCTGGGAGATCATGCGAAGTGTGTCACTTAGCTTTTCTTAACCTCGTCACTTCCCTTCGTAACGAGCATCAGTCAGTGATTGTGATCTACTTTGACCTGAGCAAAGCCTTTGACAAGGTACCGCACAGACGTCTTCTAGTGAAACTGGAAGCCCTCGGCATCCGGCCTCCTCTCCTTGACTTCATTGGTTCCTACTTGTCTAACCGCAGCCAGAAGGTCCTAGTAGGTAATAGCTATTCGACGCCTCAACCGATCACGAGTGGCGTTTTTCAAGGCACGGTTCTAGGTCCCCTTCTCTTTACTCTGTACATTAACGAAATTTCAACTTTACTCACAAATTCACAAAATTTCGTTTACGCTGACGATCTCAAGTGCATTTATTCATTTTCTAAAGACACTGCTAATAGTCGCGTTGACAAAATCAACACTGATCTACTTATGCTCTCACGTTGGAGCTGTACTTGGCAGATGGAATTTTCTCCATCCAAGAGCAGTTTCATGCGTTTTGGCCCCGCCAAGCTTCCTGGACCCCTAGTATTTCAAAATAGTACACTTTTAGAACGATCAACCATAAAAGACTTAGGTCTAAGTTACACGAATAAGCTAGCATTATCGCCTCATGCAGATCGAATTTCCGCAAAGGCTGCACAGATATGTGGTTTTATATCACATAATTTCTTCCTTCCGGAAATAAAGTTAAACCTATACCGCATGTTTGTTCTTCCTATCCTCGAATACTGCTGTCCCCTTTTTGGGCTGATGAACGCCTCTGACCGCAGTAAGATTGAAAAAAAGCTCAGAGGGTTTTTGCTCGAAAACTATTTTCTCTTCCTGGATCCAGTTTCTCTTATACGGATAGATGCCAGTTAGCAAACATTAAATTTCTGTGGGTAAGAAGACTCGAAGCTGGTCTCTGCTTCCTGTTTCGCGTTAATTCTAGCCCAAATATCCCACGAATTAACGCTCTCACTCCGGTAAATCGACCCTATGCCACTCGTAATTCCTCCATGATCAATTCACCACCCCTTAGCTCCACAACCAACCGGTCTCAGTTTTTTGCCTCCAAATATGCTTTCATATGGAATAATCTACCACTACAAATTAGATTGTCGTCTACATTAGCTATTTTCAAAACCAAATTACGCAAACATTTAACCTCGAAAGATATAAAGTCCTTATTGTCTGTTTCTTTCCCCGAAACTCGCAACTTTTTGGATTTTTGAAAAGGGTCCTCCTGGTATTTGAGGCAGCTCCCTTGATATTATATGGGTCTCTAATTTTATTTTTCCATCATCCTCTGCAGAGTCAATCTTTGCATTCCACTTTTTCTTTCCCCTCCTTTTTAAACTAGCATTGCCAACTCTTGACAACCTTGATACTTTCCTTCGAATTTGCAACCCTGACGATAGTCTCCAGGATCTGTTGATGATCGAGGTGGGTTCTGATGGTTTCGCCTCTTTGGTGATGGACTATACAGTCAGCAAGGTCGCATCTCGATTATGTTCTCGTGCCCTCTACTGTCCCCTCTTCGTTTCGACCATGTTGTCTACGATGAGTTCGTCTTCTCTCACCTCCACTGGTGTTTATAAACAGTAGCTCTGACTGCTATATTACCTCTTACCCGACAAGGAGCGTCCCGAACCCTCAAAAAGCAGTCAGCAACATCACAATACTATCCCATTGCATTTAGCTATTAATTTTTAAGTGAAGCAGTTTTTTTCTCAGATTTTCTTTTTTAAATTGGCGGCTCGCCGAACTCCGCCTCCGATTTAACGATAGGAGTTTTTTTTACTGCTTCTTTTCGAGTTCACCGTATATGCCAACGATTGTTGACTTTTGTTTTAAAAATGGCAAATCTTTTTGAATCGGATATGTTTACCATACTACTCATTTCTCCTGTTCATATGGATGCTCACATAGTGCAGCAATTATCCACTTTGTAATTATTTAAACCATGGTACTAAGTTTGTAATGATGGGGCCTTCTGGGCCTTCAATATACAATTAATTTATTTATTAAAACCTCCGCTCTAGCGAAACTTCTTGAAAAAATTATTTTTAATCAAATTCTCGACTTTTTCTTTGAAAATAAGCTCCTAAGCGACTCGCAATATGGTTTTCTATCTGGGAGATCATGCGAAGTGTGTCACTTAGCTTTTCTCAACCTCGTCACTTCCCTTCGTAATGAGCAACAGTCAGTGGTTGTGATCTTCTTTGACCTGAGCAAAGCCTTTGACAAGGTACCGCACAGACGTCTTCTGGTGAAACTGGAAGCCCTCGGCATCCGGCCTACTCTCCTTGACTTCATTGGTTCCTACTAGTCTAACCGCAGCCAGAAGGTCTAAGTATGTAATATTTATTCAACGCCTCAGCCGATCACGAGTGGCGTTTTTTCAAGGCACGGTTCTAGGTCCCCTTCTCTTCATTCTGTACATTAAACGAAATTTCAACTTTACTCACAAATTCACAAAATTTCGTTTACGCTGACGATCTCAAGTGCATTTATTCATTTTCTAAAGACACTGCCAATAGTTGCGTTGATAAAATCAACACTGATCTACTTATGCTCTCACGTTGGAGCTGTACTTGGCAGATAATATTTTCTCCATCCAAGAGCAGTTTCATGTGTTTTGGCCCTGCCAAGCTTCCTGGACCCATAGTATTACAAAATAGTACACCTTTAGAACGATCAACCATAAAAAGACTTAGGTCTAAGTTACACAAATAAAGTAGCATTATCGCCCTAATGCAGATCGAATTTCTGCAAAGGCTGCACAGAAATGTGGTTTTATATCACATAATTTCTTCCTTCCGGAAATAAAGTTAAACCTATACCGCATGTTTGTTCTTCCTATCCTCGAATACTGCTGTCCCCTTTTTGGGCTGATGAACGCCTCTGACCGCAGTAAGATTGAAAAATTTCAGAGGGTTTTTACTCGAAGACTATTTTCTCTTCCTGGATCCAGTATCTCTTATAAGGATATATGCCAGTTAGCAAACATTAAAATTTTGTGGGTTAGAAGACTCGATGCCGGTCTCTGCTTCCTGTTTCGCGTTAACTCTAGCCCAAATCTCCCACGAATTAACGCTCTCACTCCGGTAGATCGACCCTATGCCACTCGTAATTCCTCCATGATCATTTCACCATCTTTTAGCTCCACAGCTAATCGTTGTCAGTTTTTTGCCTCTAAATATGCTTTCATCTGGAATAATCTTCGACTGCAAATTAGGTTGTCGTCCACATTAGCTATTTTCAAAACAAACTAACGCAAACATTTAAACTTCGGAAGATATAAAGTCCTTATTGTCTGTTTCCTTCCCAAACTCGCAACTTTTGGATTTCAAAAAGGGTCCTCCTGGTATTTGAGGCAGCTCCCTTAATATTCTATTGTTCTCTAATTATATTTTCATCATCCTCTGCAGAGTCAATCTTTGCATTCACTTTTTCACCCCCCCCCTTTTAAACTAGCATCGCCAACTCTTGACTACCTTGATACTTTCCTCCGAATTTGCAACCTCGACGATGGTGTCCAGGTTCAGTTGATGATCAAGGCGGGTTCTTATGGTTTTGTCTCTTTGATTGGTGGACTATGTAGTCGGCAAGGTCGCATCTCGATGATGATAACGTGACCTCTACTGTCCCCTCTTCGTTTCGACCCTGGTGTCCACGATGAGTTCGTCCTCTCTCGCCACCACTGGTGGTTTCAAACAGTAGCTCTGAATGCTTTATTATCTCTCACACGACAAGGAGTGTTCCGAACCCTCATACGTTGTCAGCAACATCACAATGCTATCCAATTGCATCTAGCTATTAATTGTTTAGTGAAACAGTTTTTTTCTCCTAATTTTTTTTAAACTGGCGGCTTGCCGAACTCCGCCTCCAATTTAACCAGATGAGTTTTTTTACTGCTTCGTTTCTAATTCACCGTTTATGTTAAAGATTGCTGACGATTGTTGTAAAAATGGCAAATCGTTCTGAATCGGACATGCCTACCATATTGTTCATTTCTGCTGATAATATGGCTGCTCACATAGTGCAGCAATTATCCACTTTGTATTTATTTATACCGCGATACTAAGTTTGAAATGACGGGGCTCTCTGGGCCTTAAATATACAATTTATTATTTTTATTATTATATCCTTAGAGCATAGGAAAACACTTACGAGAAACGCATCCTTTTCTAAAACACGTTGACCTTAAGGGGTTTATGCGGGATCGATGACAAACGTAGTCGTATTTTTCAGCTGGTTCCGAGTAAATGTGGTCTTAAACCCGTATTGCAATGGATAGATCTCCAAAAGGTTAAGAGAAAAAAGTAAATGGACACCCCAATTATGTTTTTTATCCATTTTTGGGAATGCTAATATAGGTTCTAAAGTGTTAGATTATTGTTTTCGATAAGGCCATTCCATGCTGCGTGGTAAGGATATCAAATTATTCCTTAAATAGTCGTGAATTAAAGTTGGCCCAATAATCGGAGCGTAGCACGGGTGGTGTGTACCACCTATCAACCCATTCGTGAGTGCTAACGGTTGCAATGGATCGGGAGCCCTGGGCTATTTGCGGTAGGACCTTAACTCATTTCGTCAAGAAGCAACAATAACAAGGATGTATTCATAGCCGCTACCTGTAGTTGGACAGGCCCATATAATGTCTAAACATACACGCTCACCAGCGAAACCGATGATCATCGGACGATTCCTCTAAATGTGCTACAAAAACACAATTAAGAGGGTGTTCACTAAAATTTCGTTTAAAACAGGAATATTTGTTTAGGATGATAAAATTTTAAGGTAGATTATAAAACTGGATTTGCCTAACTTAGGTCGTAGTGTTGTCTTCAGAGTTGCTAACGTTAAAACGTGTTTGATACACAATTAACAAAGGAGCGAAAAACATGCTATTGTCAGCCCAATCGTCTATAGAGCGAGAAAAGTATTTGCTTATTGACAGTCATCTTTGAAGAAGATATCAACAGTGGCTACCACGAGGTCCAAAATCATGTATTAACAAGAAAGGATTTCTTTGGGAGACGTTCTGTAGAACAAACGAAAATGCAGCCTTTCTAAGCACACAAAGATTAAAGGAACAAAGTGAAAGGCTTGATAAAAAATGTCAGCATTACAAGAACGGTTTTCTCCACCGTGCAGTGCAAAACCCAAATTTCTCTACAGCTACTTACGAAACAACATACATAACTGGAACCCCTTTTCTTTTCTTTTTTTATTTATTGAATTGGTTTATTTATTTATTGCTAGTTTACAGTAGAGTGTGGAGCTGACAGTGAAATAACTCCTGATCGTTCTTATAAGTGTTTTACAGGCGAAAAAACTGCAGCTTATTGAGTGATTAAAGTTAAGGAGAGGGAGTGTTTGATACAGGTGCACCCTATAGTACTTCCTTTTTCAGTGTTATAGATCCGGTTTTTTGCACCGGCAGGTGTGTCGGCGAACGGCTGCTCACTGTCGACTGCGGAATATGCCAATTAAGGACTGAGGAGCCAGCAATATTGCCCTCAGCACAGGATTCAGAGTCCACGAACGCCATCATAACGGAGGAGAGCTTCAGTAGAGGCAGCACCAAAAATTCGTGGAAGGTGTTCTGAATGTAGAAAACTAGTGACCGCTCTCGTAAACAAAGGATATTTTTGCTGAATTTTGATACTTCTGGGTAGGTTATTCCAGATTGCTATAGCGTTTACCGAAACATTTTGACGGTATCGAAACGTGCGTGCCAGAGGAAGAAATAAAAGTACATCTCGATGACTTTTGCGCCGATAGTGGTCGAGCTGCCTCAGGGTAATAAGGGGATTAAAGTTTTGACTGTTTAAAAGTTTAAACAGTAAAAATATTACCGACTGTAATCTGCAAAGTCCTAACGTTTCAGGGTAAGTAAGCTTGTAGCATTTTTGGTAGGACAGGTTCCGGTCATATGAAGAGAGAAATCTTTGCGTAAATAAATGCTGAACCAAATCTATCATCTTCCATTCACGTGCGTGCTAAAGGTTTAATAGAATTGAGCAGTATTCCAGACTAGATCTTATGTGCATTTTATAAAGGCTGGTTGCAATATTGATGGTTTAAAATATTTCTGAGAATAAACCCTGTAGTTTGTCACGAATTCGAGACTATAACGGTGCGTGCTCTGATCGATATTATATGCCCACATCCTTATGAGGGTATTGAAATATGGAAAAGTAAAAGCTAAATGGAACATTTTGTCAGTTTCTTAAGTCGGATTTCCCCAAGATGCTGTTTTTTCCTACTTGTTAAAAGACAATAGGAGTGCTTAGTTTTCAGCATATTCTGTTTCGCGAAGAAGCAAATATCAAAAAACTAAGAAGCTCGAAGTAACACATATTCCCCTGCCCTGAAGACATTCCAGGAAGTCTGCTCTTTGAACTCGCTCAAGAGCTGGCCAAAATGCTATCCAATCTGGGCCGGAAATCTTTTGATACTGGAATTATTCCCACAGTCTGAAAAACAGCCCACATTACACCTCTTTACAAAATCGGTACTCATGCGCTTACGACCAAATACTGGCCATCACTCTGACCTCCATCTGTTGCAAGGTTATGGAGAAGATCATCAGAAAAATATTTGAGGATTTATTTGAAAACTCACAACCTATTGCCCGATGCACAGTTCGACTTTTGTAAGGGAAGATCATGCGAGGCAATGCTTGTAAAAATAACTCAATAGCAAAAGCAATTATGCATGTGGCCTATATTGATTTCCGTAAAAACTTCGATAGTGTTCTGCACTAGCGTTATTTTGCACAAATTGAGAGTGCTTGGTATCGGAAGAAATCTTCCTTCGTGGATTAAGGATTTCTCCGTTGGTCGTTCCCAAGTTGACTGTGTCTGGGAAGGGTGATCAAGGCAGACAATTATAGAGTATGGAGTCCAAAAATGTTCAGTTCTCGGACCAACACGCTTTATCTTGTTCCTTAATGATTGTGAACCGGAATTGAACTGTGAGTGTACCATGTCTGTGGATAATATAAAAATATGGAAAGTCATCCACAATGGTACCTGTGAAGCAAATATTCAAAAACATATTCGTTGATTGGGCTCCGTCCTTGCGTCTTGGTAAAAGAAACCCGGTCTACGTGACCCTACTATCTGAACGGAATGCCACTGCGAGAAGCATAACACAAAATAATCGTGGCGTTTCGATGAGAGAAAATTTAAAGCCTTTTTCACTATTTTGCAAGGTGGTTTAGGCCACAAATTAAATGCTTTGCACAATGAAGTGGGAATTTACAGTTTTTGACGCAGATTATTTTTCTAAAGTCTTTGGTACGCTTGGAAGACTGCACCTTGAATACGCGGTCCAGGCCTAAAGACCATGGATGCAGGAGGATTGCAATCAGTTCGAAAGGGTGCAGCGACGAGCCACTAAATTAGTTGGAGGTCAAGGTGCATTGTGATAGAAGATCACCTCAATAACAGAAATATATATTTTCTGAGTTATAGGCAATTGCACGTAGACTTGATAAAACTTTCCGTATGTTGCTTGGCATGAACTGCGCCCTCATATGTGGTGACGTTTCCAACTCGCCCGACAATTGATTTCCAGGAGCATCCCTTCAAACTACATATGCCCCATGGAAGATTGGTATGGGGAATTATTTATTTTCCAATCGTGTCTTGGAACCGCAAAATAACTAACCCGAGGCAAGTTTTCCTGTCTCAACTTCTGGTGAATTTCAAAAATCGGCTTGACCTATATATGCTGCAACACCATGTGACTATGTGACTGTCTAACCTTATAACAGCAATTTACTACGTGAATCTGTCTACATTTATTTCACTGTAATTTTTGGCATTGTTTTTAATTCTTGGGATTTAAGGTGGCAAAAAGCGAGTTCAAAAGCGTAAGCCTATTCTCCTCAGATATACTGAACTGAAATGAAGAATGAAGCTGTTGATAGCATAAATATACGAATAAGTAACACATTCTTAAAAATACATATGTTAGCAGATGATTTGCGAGTTAACGTTACTTTTCTTTCAAAATTAATCAATTAAGATCAGCTCTGTCAGACCAAGAATTAAAAATTGTTTACTAATATTAAGAGATTTACGTCCATCAAGACGGGGCACGACCACAATACCATCGTTCTGGAAGATAGTGCTCTGATAATAATATAAAAAAACATGTGAACTGGACAAAATACGTTTCATCGAATATCCTGCTCAGTAATTGGGGACAAAAACTTACTGGAAATTTTCAAGTCACACTCAACTGGCCTAGAAAAACCACCAAGCAAAGAGCACAACACCCTTGAGAAGCTCCAAAGACGAGCAACCAAGCTTGTTCAAGGTCAAAGCTGCCTGCCTTACGAGACACGATTGTCTAATCTTGATCTGTTTCCTCTGGACTATAGACAGCTACGCGGCGACTTAATACAAGCCTTTCGAATGCTGCGGCTTCAGGATTGTTGCCTTGCATCTGGCGACTTCTTTGAGCTGGCCACTACCACTACTTTGCGAGGGCATCCCATTAAACTACGAGTGACAGGTGCAAGACTCGACACAAGAAGGTTCTTCTTCTCCAACAGAGTGATTAAGGCCTGGAATGCTCTGCCGGCCAACATAATAATGTCCCCATCCGTTGACACTTTTAAGCGGAAGTTTGACCAGTACAGCCATAAGTACCACCACGAAATCCGAACCTAACACATATCCTGAAACATATTCCCATCCACAATTTCCGCGTCATATAACATACTTCTTCCTATTTTTGAGTAACATTATTTTATAATTGTTTGTCCGATGCCCTGCAGTGTGTCCGTGAGATAACCCTTTGTCCAACGTCCATTATATGTCAGCCTTTTTAATTTACAGTGTCACTGACATCAATAGGGAGCTCAAAGGCTTCGCCTATATTTCCCTTAATAAAACTGAACTGAACTGAAAAAAAATATTGAAGAAAGCATTGCGCTACTGAAATCAACCACAATTAGGGTAAATAATGAAGAACTGGCGCGCTGTGAGGGATAACGAGAACTCATTAGCAGAGTGTAACGATTAGAAGGAGACCTTGATCCTCGTTGAAAATGAAAGCAGTACTCATCAGATATAACAAAAATAAATCGCAGGAACTAGATGCAAAAGAGCAGAAAAAGATCAGCAGACTAAACTGTACAAAATCGCAAGGGAATGGTAAAGGTCGATGTACAAAATATTTAGCGAAAAAACTAAGCGAAGTCATTCGAAAAAAAACTCTGAATCCGTTGAAATTCAGGGGCCAAAAAGAAAATAGGTAAGGATGCAAATATGGCTTGCATTTCCCAGGGTTGGTAAATCTGCGGCCCCCAGGATCCGTCTGTACATTAGTAAATCAGCGATCAATTGTCCGTGGAAAATCGCAAAAAGTAACTTTCGGGTAGCTCCAACACCACGAAAGAGCGCTTGCAGCACGCCCTATGTCCGTCGGGCTACATTGGAATTTGCCATTGTAGCCAGCAAAGCAAAAGCATAGAAGTGTTCACCACAAATGCCTCCGACCTATCTACAGACATGGATATCACAACCAAAATTTAAGCTCCCCTGGAGCTATTCGAGCGAATGCAGTAGCAAAAGAACTTGCGCTGTTTGAAAGCTCCAAAGCGATGCCTGAAAATCAGCTAACAGATTCAGCGATGAAGACCAATTTGAACACAGTAATGAAGGGAGTAAAAAAGTGTATGCCTTAATCCTCAATCACTAAAAACTAACCAGGATGCAGGCACAGGTTTTTTCCCTGGCAGATAATTTTGTCTTGTTCTTCCGAGTGGACCCAAGGCTATTGGTTAAACTTCGAAATAAATGGTACATCAGAATCAGTCAAAATTCAAAAATTTATTGAGTGATACTTACGAACCCGGTGTGGTGGTCGACTTTTAAAAGACCATTTGACTGGGGCCTCGCATGAGAAATGAAATGCAAAAGATTCTTTCAAAACCATTGAACTTCACCTTGGGAAGCAAACAGCAGGTAGGTATACTGCTGTCTTGAAAGTCGAAACAACGAAACAATCATCCTGGAGCATTATTTTCAGTCGGACTACTCTCCCATCGATCGGATGATAATGATGACACTGTTAATAGAATTAAAAAGGCATCACTGTGAGAGAAAACGAACCTGAAAATAGTGGACAACAAAATCATAAAAAGAGTGCGCTCGTTTTATGGGATCATCCGGTGACTGACAGCAACCACGCCGGTCAACAGCCCTACCAAAGGCCTATGAATTTGAACCCAAACAGGGGATTGGGCATATCTTGTGAAATATCCAGCAATTATTGTCAGGCGCATGAAACAACAAACAATCTCCAGAAATTAAGAGAACAAAACAAGATGATGATGTACACAACTCAGCAGATTCTTTTCAAAAAATAGATGAAATCAAACTGGCCGTGGACCAATTGCAGCCTGCCTTCATAGGTCTAACAGAAACCTGTCCAAATGAGCAAATCGTGGACGCAGACGTCAGGCTGCATTGATTTCAACTTATCCACATGGATCGAAAATGACGTAGTATATTGACCCCCCCAGGACAGCGGATGGACACGGAAGAAGCACTCATCACGGAGGTAAAGCAAATCTGCCGTAGCAAACACTTTTTAATACTTGGAGATTTCCCATCTCCCGATATCAATTGGGTATAGATGTACTGCTCGCGATCGGAAAATTGATCCCAACAGAAATTACTTCAGTTGGTAACTGATGAGTTTCTTACCTATAACTTCACAATGGAGACGCGGTTCCGAAAGGGGCGGCAGGCAAGCTGATTGGATCGAATGATTAGTAGAGACGAAAATCGCACGCTTGTATTTAGTTCTTACGTGTCCCTTGGATAAAGTGATCATTGCGTTCCTGATTGGGTGAACAGTCATTTTTCCGTACCTGAACGTCGAGCAGTAAGGGAAAGAAATGAACGGAAAGGGGATTATACAAACATGAATGAACTGCTTAATGAGATCAAATGGAGCCCTGCACGCGTACCTGACCCAAACGCTGTCTAGTTCATTTTTATTAATCTGATTCAGTAATTTTTATAATAGCTGCTGTTCACTTAAAAGGTGATATTGCATTTCCCAACCCGAGCGGATGACATCGGAAATAAAAATGAATTGCAAGAAAAAAAGGGAGACTGAAAAGAACATACGCCAGATATCAACAACATAGTCAAAATAGCCGCCCATCCATAAAGGGGGAGAGAGAACATCGCCAAATAGCTTCAGACCAGTCATATCCACAAATATTTGTTGCAAAATAGTGGCGAAGATAACTGAAACGGAACTGATGAGACACATTGAACAGAACAACTTGCTGCGTTCATATCAAAATGGAGCTAGAAGTGGTTGATCCTGCCTCAAACACCTGCTCACATCCATTGAAAGCTAGACGAAATCATCAGAAATGGGTTTTTCAGTCGATGTGGACTACAATGACTTCGCAAAGCCTTTAAAAGGGTTCCACACAGACGCCTGATATTAAATATGTGTCACACGAGTGTGACTAGCAACTTACATAAATGGTTGACTGACTTTCTCACAGGCAGGTGCCAACGTGCTTGTAGTGGTGATGCCCAGTTGCACTGGAAAACCGTTCACAGTGTAGTTCCACAGGGGAGTGTTCGAAGTCCCATTCTGTTTATGGTATACGTGAACGACTGCCTTGATTGGTTGACATGTGAGAAAGCCATTTTCGTTGATGATCTTAAGGTATAGACTTCGGTGGAAAAGTCGGAGGATGCGCGGAGCTTAAAAAATAACTTGGATAACTTGCAAATGAGGTGCGATGAGTGGCTGCTAAATCTTAATTTCAACAAATGATAAGTCCTCCGACTAAGGTTTAGTTACAGAAGGGTGATGAGGCTTGAATATTAGTACTTCATCAGCGGCCAGCAACTAGAGAAAGTAAGCGATCTTAAGAATTTCGGTGTGTGGATAACGCCCACAACTCAAACCATCGTCTCAATGTGCCAGGAAAGCAAAAGACCCTTCGTTACTTTTGACTAAGAGCTTTTTGATCGCGTGTTTAGAACATTGGTCTAGCCGGTGTTCAAATATTGTTTTCAGACGTGGCGTCCCTGAGCGAAGCAAGATTACATTCTGATGGAGAAAGTTCAATGGAGAGTGACAAAACTAGTCACTGAATAAGAGTTCCTACCATAGTAGCACCAAATAGAAAGACTTAATATCTTAACTCTCTCTTATCGGCAATACACAGTGGCTAGGACCTTGGTCGTCAAACTTATCAGAGTGTTTGCCTGTGGTCAATATTTTTGTTTGAATAAACTACAACTCTCCGAGGTCACCAATAACAACTGCAGATGAACTGCGCCAAACTTTCAATATGGATTTGAATAGGCCGATTTAATCTAATTACTCACACATGGTATCCCTTACAATCATACTTCAGGAAAACCCGACCTTTCATCCTTCTAAGACTACTTCTTTTCTATCAGACGCAATCGTTCCTACATATATTGGATTATTGCTTAGGTAATGTACTGACAGTATCCAGCTACGCCCTCCTTTCATTTAAAAGTTTTATTGTTTCAGGTTTTTTCTAGAAACTAAGCACAGGAATATGGCCTTCTACCATACAAACGAACAAGCAAAAATTACTTTAATTCATTGAAATTGTCACTGTTAACATCAATATTTTTACTAATCGCAAGCACAATGACGAGATGACAAGTTAGTTGTTATCCACGATGGAAGGATTAACAGAAAAAAATGCAGATGAATCCATTAATTTTTTTAAAAAACGGTATAGGTGCAGAATTAAGGCTTTTGAAGTATGATCTCTAACGTGTTTTCCGACAACTCATACTGACTCGCCTTTACTTGCATCTGGAGTGCTCTACTTAGGAGAAATTTCTGCAAGGAGAGAATTTTAAATCAAATCTTAAAAGTTTCTACTCATCTGCCAAGATGAGTAATGGACTTACTGGCGGTAGCTTCTACACTTGACACTCTTATCCAGGAACTTACCCATCTGTCTTTGACAGCTTTCAGATTCCTCAGAGAATCCATGCGAAACCGTCAGTCGTTTTTGCCACCTGTTCTACCGAGTGTCCCTAGAAATGCGCTCTACGAACTTGAATTGTCGAAGTGTGAACTACCACTGACGGTCAGGCTTGCGTCAGCAGAAGAGGCTTTTGTTGGGGTACTAGGTGCAGTGGAGTCAAAATTATTGCTGAACTGGTCTAGCTAGACGAGTTGCGCCAATGTGGACGTTATAGGATAAACTCTGTGCTGAAATGATTAATGTCCTTCTATATAAATGTCCGGGGGCTAACTATTAGATTCATAATTCAGTTGCTGGTATCGTTTTTTCTGACAATATAATTCCACAACAAGTGTCAGTATAGAAGTCAACAGGCTTTTTGTTAATGAAATAGTAGAAACACGCAGACCACCATAATATTGAAAAAATATAACCTTATGGTCGTCAAGGTTAATCAAAAGTGCTTAATTTTTCACCTTGCTTTATGTACTGGAACGTAAAATTTGTGATGCATTTACGTGTTGACAGCATGTACAGTCAATTTAAACGAAATCGATGAACGTTGGATTGGAGATGACAAAATTCTAGAGTCTTTTAATCATCCTGAAAACTTTAAGGACTACTCGGTACTTAAGTACAACAACCATTATGAAGACTAGTACAGAAGTAATTAAATGAATTCGATATAATATCTACAGTAGGTACAAGCTGCCCGAAAAATATATTAAAAGGGGAAAGTGTTCAGTACAGAGTTTGTAGACCCTGTACGCTGGAAAAATTGTGCACAGCATTTTTAGCATATTCATTTCGACTGACATTACTCATTGAAAAACAGTTAAATAGGGGCGCAACCTTCTCTTAAACCAGCAAACGTCAATATCGTGCAACGCATTATTAGAGAAAACGTCAGTTCGTATATGTTTAACACAACTTAGTGATTGCCGTTAATTTTTCAGCTAAAGGAGCATTTATAACAACATCATCGAAATTGTTGAGCACTGTTTCGACGCACCTGGCTTAGCAGCTATTTTAAACTACAAAACATGTGCTTTTACTTTAAAGAGAATTTGAGAATACTTTGCTGCAAAAGGCAACGCAGAATCCAAAGTTAGTCTACAGTTACCTCCGTAGATGTAAAAGGAATAAACATCAAATACCGCTGATTAAGACTGCCGTGGGCGTTGAAATTTCTGAAAACAGGGAAAAGGCCGAGTACTTTTCACAGTTCTACCGCTCAGTCTTCACTAACTAGGCAAGATTCCTTCGTCCCTCAGTGGATAACCCGCCGACTGCAAGCATTAGCCACATACTATTCTCAGAATTTCTGATCCAAAAGGAATTAAAAGAACTAAAAGAGTCGAAATCCCCAGGACCAGACGAGCTTCCACCCAAGCTTCTAAAAGAACTCGCCAATGAACTTTCCGCACCTCTGTCAGTGCTCTTTCAAAAGTCCTTTGACTCCGGAACACTTCCTTTCGATTGGAAGCTTGCACATATAACTCCCTTGTAAAAAAGCGGTAGCCGGGCGTCAGTGACAAACTACAGGCCCATAAGCTTGACATGCATCCTTGGCAAGATTATGGAAAGGATCATCAAGAGCGAATTGGTGAAATTCCTAGAGACTCATAATTTGTTATCAAGTTGTCAACACGGGTTCAGAAAAGGAAGATCATGCACAACGAATTTGCTGTATTCGCTCCAGAGGTGGATCCAAGCACTTGAAGATAGACACGCGGTTTACATTGCCTTCATTGATTTTCAAAAGGCCTTCGATACTGTGCCGCACGAGAGACTGCTGTACAAGCTAGAAATAATTGGAATCAGAGGTAACCTCCTCAAGTGGATCGAAAACTTCCTCGTGGGTCGGCGCCAGGTTGTGTGCATCGGCCAAGAGAGGTCAAGGTCTGCTGCGGTCGAGAGTGGGGTTCCTCAGTGCTCAGTACTAGGGCCAATACTGTTTTAATTATACGTAAACGATTGTGTCAGGAATCTCGACTGTGTAGCAGCAATGTTTGCCGACGACATTAAAATCTGGAATGTAATCCAGAGCCCTGCTGACGAAGATAAACTGCAGATCAACCTAACTCGGTTGGAGGAGTGGTCGAATCACTGGCTTTTGCGTTTCAACGTCGATAAGTGTACAATGCTTCGCTAAGGTAACCCATCTGGATCTGCTGAAAGTAGAAGTTACTTTCTCAACGGTGAAGCCTTAAAAGACGTGGAAACCCAAAAGGACCTTGGTGTTCTGACGACCACCACATTAAAACCATCGTCTCACTGCTTGAAAGTGGCGAAGAGCGCAATTTCGGTGTTGCATGCCATCAGATGAGCCTTTTTGGATTTCGATGATGATCTTTTCACTAAGACTTTTGGAACATTCATTAGGCCGCATTTGGACTATGCTATGCAGGCCTGGAAACCCTGGACAGTTCAAGATCAGAACTGCCTCGAAAGAGCGCAGAGGAAAGCCACCAAAATGGTTAGAAGTCAAAGCTCCTTGCCATATCCAACCCGCCTAATGAATCTTAATCTGTTCCCTTTGAGTTATAGGCAAATTCGTGGTGATCTCCTGCAGACATTCCGCATTGTGAAGGGATTGGATTGTTCCCTGGAATTCTCGGACTTCTTTGAATTTGCCACCACGACCCATCTCCGAGGTCACCCATTGAAACTGCGTGTCTAGCAGGCGAGACTGGATGTGCGCAAGTTCTCCTTCTCTGTCAGAGTGGTTAACCATGGAATGCCCTCCCTGAAGACGTTGTGATGTCACCATCGCTGGAAAGCTTTAAAAGGAAACTTGACAGTTTTATGTTCCGTAACGAGCCTGAGCGATGAGGAATTTATCTTAACCCTCGAGAGTCATGCACCACTTGTCATATTTTATGACCGGCTTTTGTACCTTTGCAACCCACACGGTTTCTTTCTATACCGCACTTAATTTTACGTTACAAATAGGGTACTCAAATGCCCATGCCTTTTTCCCTCAATAAATTGAATTGAATTGAATTGAATTGAATCTACAGTAGGTACAAGCTGTCCGAAAAATATATTAAAAGGGGAAAGTGTTCAGTACAGAGTTGTAGACCCTGTACGCTGGAAAAATTGTGCACAGCATTTTTAGCATATTCATTTCGACTGACATTACTCATTGAAAAACAGTTAAATAGGGGCGCAACCTTCTCTTAAACCAGCAAACGTCAATATTGTGCAACGCATTATTAGAGAAAACGTCAGTTCGTATATGTTTAACACAAATTAGTGATTGCCGTTAATTTTTCAGCTAAAGGAGCATTTATAACAACATCATCGAAATTGTTGAGCACTGTTTCGACGCACCTGGCTTAGCAGCTATTTTAAACTACAAACATGTGCTTTTACTTTAAAGTTTCAGTTCTCAATACCCAGTGTGGCTCACTCTTAAATAAGACTGGCAAAATAAAATCTGCATGACACGTACGGAATATGTGGGTCATATAGGTATTTAAATAAATGTTTCCAAGTAAGGACGACAACAAAAAGCAAACAACAGTTATAGGGGGCAGGGACCAATCCGACACAAGTGACGTCAGTCTGGAGATGACTGCGCGGGGCTCTGTTTGCCAGCGCCAGATCGATGAATCGATTGCCTGAGTTCTAATTGGAGACAAGGAATTTAATCGATTTTCAACTGGTCTAGCATCTGGCGTGGGCAATTATCTTTGAAAGTGCGAAGTTACGCTCGGTTCGTGGGTGTGGGCAGCCAATGTGATAAGCAATCACCCAGTCTCACAGCCAGCTTATGCTCTTGTATGCGCGATTAGAGTATATATCCAGTCTGTCCTATGTAGCTTCGGCAACAGTTTTGGCACGGGATGCGATACCCTACACCCCAATACTCATTAAAATGTACTCTGTCCTTGATTTGCATGACCCGTCTGCGCAAGGTAGCTTTTCGCCGGTGTGCGATTTTGACACCAAGTCCCGCAGCAATGCTCTTCGTCGCTTCTGACACGTCCTTGACGTATGGTAGCGCATGCCATACCATAGGGTCTTGTTCTACTTGGATCTGTGGGGGCGAAAATGTAGTTTTTGGCTTATGCACGCCTTCCAAAAGTTGCTACGCATAAACTGATCACAGAGGTAACGAGCCTCACGTGCACTTTATGCCGGGTTGCTGCAATGAGTCTCCGTGCATTTAATCTGTTTTCTCACACAGCTTAGTTTATATGCCACCAAGGTGGTTACTGGGAAAATCGAGAAGCTTCGTGGTGTTCATCTCCTTCCTATTGACGGTTGTTTCAATTTCGCAGTTGGAACTTCCACTGACGAGCACATCAAGGAAGGTCAGCTGCTGCTATTTTTCTTCTTCTCTCGTGAATTTTATATCTGGGAAGATGGAGTTAAGGTGATCAAGGAAATGCGCAAAATGTTTCTCTTGACGAGAAAAAGAAACGCATCGTATACGTAACGGTGCCAAAAGATGGGCGGCTGTTGGGTAAAGCCGATATTTTCCAATTCTGCAACTAAACCAGAGATTTTTGAACCCATTGTAGTTCCCTTGATCTGGTCATAGGTTTCTCCGACAAAGGTGAAATAGGTCTTTTGAAAAAATTCAAAGATGCTCAAATGTGAGCAAGGTCAGTGTTTCATTGTATAAATCCACAAATTTCCAATGCAAAGCTTGTGCTTAACTCAGCGGGAATAGGTGTAAATAATAATCACACGTAAAAAGAGACAATCACTTCGTCCGATTGAATCCCTCGACCTTGGAGGCTTAACTGACTGCGGCAGTCGATTGGATTTGAAGAATTTTAGTTTCGAGTATATCAATTTACCAGATTAAAGGTAGGACTACCTTTTAGAGCAAAAATTGGCCGCAGTGCAAAATTTGGTTTATGGATGTTTGACAGACCATAGAAGCGAGTCAGGACAGTATCCGTTGGTTTTATTTGGCGCCATTCGTTCTCCGTGATCGAATTTTGGCGTTTGAATTCTCCAATTGATTTATTCAAACAACCTGTTACGGCTTTGGCTTGTGCGTCCTGTGCTGGTCAGAAAAATTGTCTTTCATCAATAAGAGCCTTGGCTTTCTCATTGTTGTCTTTTCGATTCATTACGACAGTTGATCATCCCTTATCAGTGGGTAGGATGATAATTTGTTCGTCGGCCCTTTTTCCCTCATACCTTTTGACTCAATCTTCGAAACACATTGGGTTGACTTGCGCGTCATCAGCAAAGAAGTGAAACGTTTTCGGATGAAGTGTTCCTCCTCGTCGGTTGTTTCAGTTCTCATAAACATGCATATCAGGGGTGCAATGGAATTGATCTGATGCCGGCATATAGAGCCCGGCGCAGTTCCATCCCGACTGACGTCACTGCTGTCTGATTTGCCACTGCCCCCTATAACTGTTTATTTTTATTTTTTGATGTCCATTTTATCTCTGAAAATGGACTCCAGTAAGAGTTTGAAAGCTAAGATGAATAAAGCCATGATTCCGGCGAGCAAACACCCTTCTTCTTCTTTACTTAACCACGCCACTGGAATGCGAACATTCGCCTCTATTTATGATAAATATTTTTACCAAACGCACCAAAAATACAAATGATAAGTGGACTTATTAAGCACTAGTGTGGTGAAACATGCATTATGGCTGTTTTAAGCGCAAACGTTTTCCTGTTTAATAACATATTAATGTCGGGATGATGACAAATTCCATCGTCTTAAAAATTTCACATTTCGATAAAAATAAAATTTGTCTAAGATCCAAATTGAAAACCTTTAGAGAAGTAAACGAATAATACGACAATGTCTGGCTTACCGGATTGAATCTAGCAAAGAGACCCTGATAAGTGGGTTTTATAGGTAAAAGGAAAACAAGCAGTATTTTTAAGAACAAGATGGCGTCCCGGTTAGCGTTCTAAAGGCAGATGCAAACGAAATATTTCCGTCCCTTCTGTATAAGATATTTAATCTTGCTCTTGAAAGTGAAACTTTCCCTACTTTATGGAAGGAATCTCACATACTGCCTATTCCGAAACACGGCCGACCTACGTCATTTGACGACTTTAGACCAATAAATACACTACCAGCAGTCTCGAAGATCTTCGAGTCCTTGATCAAAGAAAAAGATGATGTGTCACCTAAGAGAAAAATAACCTACTTAATGCGGCTCAGCATGGTTTTCTCGAAAAAGGTCTTGTGACACTTTGCCAGCTCTCTTCTTTGATCATTTGCTACAAACTAGAGACAGCGGTTTTGCAATTTACACCGTTTACTTCGATTTCACTAAGGCTTTTGATCGTGTTGACCATGATCTCCTACTGCTGAAACTTGCCTCCTTCGGCATAGGTAACAAGCTTCTGAACTTAATATTTTCCTATTTGAATACTCGCGCACAACGGGTTAAAAATTTCTGATGTTATCTCCAACCCCACGCATGTGAGGAGCGGAGTTATTCAGGGCAGCGTGCTCAGCCCGCTTCTATTTTGCCTCTTTGTCAACGTGATGTTCCTGGATTTGTTTTCAGTATGGTAGGCCCTTTATGTACGCTGACGATTTAAAAGTTGCCTATCGATATAAACCGGTGGATCGCAACATCGTGCTTGAGCTCTTAAAAACGGATCTTCAGGCCTTTGCTCAGTGGTGTCGCACATGGCGCATCTCACTTTCTTGGCAAAATTGCTCCGTGATGGTTATTGGCGACAACCATCAGCCCCACCTAAGCATAGACGGTCACGATCTAAACGTGCCCCGACTTATAAAGGATCTGGGCATATCATACTCTAGTAGTCTTAATCTGTCAGAGCACTGCGCCCTGATTGTCTCGAAAGCACGCCAAACTACTGGGTTTATTCTCAGAAATTTTCAAAACCGTCAAAAATTAAAATCAGCCTCTATAAAATGTATGTCAGGCCTAGTCTGGAATATTGCTCGTTTCTATTTAGTCTTCTGCACGCAAGTGAACGAAAGAAGATAGAATCAGTCCAGCACTTCTTTACAAAAAGAGTTTTTCTATTCAGATCACCGAAACCTGTCCTATCACCAACGCTGTGAGCTTACAAGCCTTGACTCCGCTGTGGCTTCGCAGATTACAGAAGGGACTATTTTTTTACTGTTTAAACTACTAAAACAGTCGTACATTTAACCCCCTTACATCTCTGAGGCCCCTCGACCACTCTCGGCGCACCAGTCATCGAGATGTATTTTTTTATTTCTTCCTTTGGCACGCACAGTTAGATACCGACAGTTTTTTTTCGGTTGATGCTATAGCAATCTGGAATAAGTTACCTAGAAGTATCAAAAATGCAGCAAAGCTATCCCTTGTTTAACGCGAACTGTCACTAGTTTTTCTACATTCAGGAAACCTTCCAAAAACTTTTTGGGTGCTGACTCTGTTGAAGCTCTCTTCGGTTCTGATGGCGTTCATGGACTCTGAATCCTGTGCCGGTCTTCATGCTGAGGGGAAAAATTACTGGCGCTGCAGACCTCAATCGGCTTATTTCTCAGTCGACAGCGAACAGCCGCTCGCCGAAATACCTGCTGGTGCAGAATATCGGATCCGTAACACTGAATGGAGAGGTTCTTTACCGGGCACCTGTGTTTACGCGTCCCTGTCCATGAACTTTAATTACTCAATAAGCTGCAGTTTTTCTCCTGAAAACACCTGGAAACAACGATCAGGAGTTTTTCACTGTCAGCTTGACCCTCTACTGTATATATATTTTGACCTTGCCTGTAAACTGGCAATAAATAAATAAAATAAAATAAAATAAAATAAAATGTTATTCTTAATGAATATGGGAAAAATTGTTTTATCGTGGACATCGGAAATTGTAGGTTAATACATCACGTGACTTTCCCTCATAATATACTGCAGGGAAGATGATCCGTTGTTTCGAATGGGATCTGCTCTGAGATGCAAAAGTGAATGTTGCCGTAACCAACCTAAAATAAAAATTAACTAGTTTTCCTCTTTGAACAAGTAGTTTTAAAAATAATAAACCCAAACTTGGATAACGACTTTGCAGAAAATCATTAGATGGCTTATTTTAAGGATAGAACACTTATTTAAATAATCTCCTCCATACTATCACCAGAATGTATCATACTATTTTAGATATGGCAGCAGCAATTACTCTCTTTTATATAAGTTTTAACGGCCAAGTGTACGACAATAATATGTTAAATGCAACGATTATTTTCAAAAATTAATGCCTATAAGTACAAAGAGAAGCATGACGTTTGAATCTAGTACTGCACTTTTGGTGGTATATTGTGCCAAATTTTAGTTGACTCAGAAATGGCCGTGTTGCTGGAAATGTGCTAAATTTACCAGCCTTTAAATTTGGAATTTTAACATTTTTTTAAAATCCTACTGGCGTATAACTCAACGATCTTAATTTTGAGAGTTGTAATTAAACAACCTTAAACTAATGATTTTGTGTGTATCCTCATTTGTGATGTTATTTTAATCGAAAAATGCAACTTAAAAGTTTATTCATATGCTACTTAATAGTGGCGATCGTTTTCCTTTCCTGAATACCAGCGGATTCTCCTCAACATAGATAGGATGTGTCCATATCAATAGGAAAATAGCATCTTAATGATGGTTTAAAGGATATTTGTGATAAACAAAGAATTAAGTTAGAAACGTTAAGATTTGCATATAGCTATATAACCCAGACATAGATGTTACCTTAAGCTTGTTCACTAGTTGATGACGCCTACCGTTTTTGAGAATCTTTTATATATTGTTTGGTGATTCCAGTGTCTTCTGACTTCAGTTTAACATTTTGGAAGATTAATGAATATGGGTAAGAATATCTGAGGCTCACAAATTGGGCATATCTAATTTGACGCGGACGTTTGCTATTGGACAGGAAGTTCAACTGAATAAGCAGATGCCATGCAGCAGACAAATTGAAACATCGACGAATTTAATACGTTTAATAAACAAATAAGTTTTAGAAAAATAAGTATAAATTAGGGCATGATTTTAACAAGTTGATGCCAAGACCCATGATAGCTGTAAATAAAAATGCCTAATAAGACTCGTGGTTAACAAATGACACTACCGGCATTATTTCAAATGAGTTTTACAAAAAAATAACGTTTTTAACTAGGGAAAAGAAAACGTTTTAGAGCTTTAAATCATTTATTAAGTGCAATTTTAAGTTTAAAATTCCAATTTTTCCATTATGATAACCAAGCCCTAAGTTTGAATAGGTAGGATAGGTTTTTGTAAGAAGTTTTACCAAAATATTGTTTGTCCTTTAGTTTTCTTGAATAGGATGTTAACAGATTTCGAATATAATGTGGCTAATTATTTGCATGATTAACATATTTTACATCAAAATACGTTTGAGTAAGAAAGTGACCGCCTCTGTAACCTTACTTTTTTTATTTTTATGATGACGTTATTTTAAATATTTTGGTTTGTAACTGCGCATTAATTGTCTTCCTGAAGCGCAACATGTTTTGTAGATGTTAGTTTACGCTGAGGACTGCTATAAAGACCTTAACCAAATTTTCTTTTTTGTGTTATTTTATTAACGAGTTAACTGGTTGTACTAATACGACGCACGTAAAAGGAGGCTGTGGTTGCATAATCCTAGACACTTTTGATCAGTAACTTTTGCGATTAACAAAAATAAATGAGTGAGGTGAAGAAAGGCGCTACGATAAAACTGTCAGATTTCAAATATTAAGTTCAGACAAATCATATAAATTATGAATCTTGAACAAAGACAAAATGCCTACACGTGAATTTCCAAAAAACCAACGATAAACGTACGTTTTATGTCAACTTAGAAAGTGATTTTGCAGAGCTTATTGCAAAGTACCATGCCATCGGCCAACTTTTTGATAGGCTAAGCAGCCTTGTTAGTAAACCTGTGTTTTTGTTGAGGATTTGGCAGATTTTATTAATTCGTTTGACCCAAGTGTGATAAAAATCGCGGATCACGGTGGAGCCTCATAGGTTAGTTGGCTAGAGTACTTCCTGTACTAAAGCCTTCCCCTTGCTTGCATGGGTTTGAATCCCACTGAGGCCACCGGGTTTTTCTCAAGTGGGTCAAAGGAAACCTGTGATCATTTATTGAATAAGTGAGCCATTATGAGCACAAATATATTTCTAACAACAAAAGTTATTGATGAAGCACAAAGTCTGATATCCGCAGTCAAAAATAATAATGCTAAGACTTATATTATTTCAAGTTATAGGCGAAATGTTAAATAGTAAATGCTCTTTATACCGTTGAGGTTACTAAGGGCACAAACACTCCCTTAATGGCACACCCTTACGCCAAAATATGTTGCCTAGTCTAATAGAAGATCCAGATGGTTAGTTATAAGAGAATTTTAATATTGCAACCGGTATCTGCAACCAAATTCAGATGAGAAAGTGCACGTACTGTATACAATTATTCCTATTTTAATGCAGCTAATGTGTACCGGAATTTTGAGTGTGCATATTTTGATATTTGTTTGCTTGCAAGAACATTCGGAAAACTATTTGAGTTTAAAATTATAAAATTTTCAAACCTTTTCTTCCGGAGACAAAAAGGTTAAACTATGAAACAGAAGCCGAATAATGACTTGAGTCGATAAAACGGACTTTTAAAAAATGATCAAATCAAATAAACATAGCCTTTTGATATAAATAAAGTTTCACACAAAATTAAAAACATTTAGTCTCTATTAAATTAGCCCGTGAAGTTCATGGTGCACTGGACAAAAAACTAAACTAGATTCTTGTGATAAGAAGTAACTATTTTGGCGCGGTAATTATTATGAATGGAGAAGTAAATCTCACAGAGTTTAAATACGGCTGTATTATATTATGATTTAATAGAACTTATCCTACTTTTGAACACAAAAGTGGTGGCGTAGGTTAAAATATATTATTCTAGAGATCTTTTGTGGACTAGCTCCTGCTTAATAGATATTCTTATAAGTTTTAAGTTTTTTGATAACTCAAATAGGATATACATAAGCATTTTAATGGAAAAATCTAAAAAATATCCAATTTAAGGTTTTAAACACGTAAAACGATCAGAAACAGTGTTAGACCCACGCATGTCCCTGTCAACTGTGCTTTATTAGAATTTGATTTAATTAATATAATATTCCATTTGTTTAATTTTCAGGCTATTTCACAACAGGTTTAATAATGAGAAACTTTGCGTAAAATATCTCGCTGTCAAAAGACTTTAATTCAGATTAACTTTAAACTTTTTATTAATGATTTGCAGATTGAACACGTTATTCGGCATAAAATGGTTACCAACGGTATCCAGCATTATAATACAACCCAGTTAAACGGTCTGTTGCCATTTTTTTGGTGATATCAATACCTGTTTCAGATAAGGGCTTAAATCTGTGCCAGGCACTGTCTAATAGAAATTATTCAGGAACATAGGATGACGAAATCATAATCCAAAACAGCCGGGAGAATGTCAACTTTTCTAATGAGCCGAACGCACTGTACGATACTCGTGCGGTCATGCACGATCCGTAATCCTGGTGGAGCTTTTATTATGTCCAATAGGAAACAGCAATACAAGGATTCTCAGCCCCAAATAACTCAGATTAATAACCAATATTGATGTGAAAGTATATAATGCAGATTATCCGCTTTCCGTCATAAGTACCTGTCCCTTCAAGTAAGCAGGCCTGACTCTTTTAGGTACATTTACATTTATGATGGTTCATGAGCTTCAAATAACAGGCATCATCTTAATAAGAGATGCATTCAACATACTTTATCCCACTTCTCCATGCTTTGACATTACGTACATAAAGCAGCAAACTGTGGAGAATCTTTGGGCTTCGAAAACTCGTTTAGGCAGAGGTGAGGGCAATCGCAGAGCAAATAATTTTCTAATTAATTATCATTCTTTAATTAAAGAGACATTTATTTGTTGATCTGGATTGTGAAAAATCTGAAACAAATTTGTTTATCTTTCACCAATAAATTTATTTTATTTCCATATCCCTCAATCTAGTACACCGATGTGATTAATTACTTTTCTTAAATGCCACATGCAGGGCACGACAGTGCCAAGAAATCTTGGACTGACAGTTCTCTCGTCTTTCAGGAGCTGAATCGAAAACAACGCCCATGGGATATGAGGAACTATTCTAGAAACTGCGTCGGAAATGGGCAAGGTGATTTATCGTATGTGTTTTAGGAGAGCAACTTCAACTCACGCATCGGCCTGGTCGGTCACCTGCGAATCCATCGCACGGAGGCTGGTGAACCAGTGCCTGGGGCTCCGACATACAGTCGTCGCGCCCGCCTCCACTGCCTCACTGCTCCCGCACATTTACACACCGCATGGACCTATTAGGACACATACGCCTCCACGACAACCTGCGGTAAACCACTGGAAGCTAAGCCACATCAACGCACACCATCTACACTAATACACAGACAACACTCTCACAATCATCATAATGTACCTGATAAAATCACGGTTTCCTAGAAACGGTGGCTTGGAAGGCTGACAATCTGACGCTTACACCAGACCACGCCGTCGGCCCAGTGTATGTGTTGTGTGTGTCGAGTGGCTAACCAGTGGACTGGTAGTCAGCTGGCGATGGCTCCTCCATATCCCCTAATTTAGTGAATCCTGGTGTGTGCGTCATGGGAGCCAGGTCGTGCTGTGACGCGCGAAGACGATTACGCCGACCCGTCAGCCAATGCGCCCACTCACACATCAGACAACTGGCCGCCTCGGACGATGGTCTGATTGTGGGGGTGGAGGAGAGAGTGAGATCGACGGCTCAGCGCATGTTCCTCACTATAAACAATCTGAAAGGCTTGAAAGTATCACGTTGCGCTAAAAGCCGTGGCTTGGACGGTTTCCAACTGATGGAATAACTCGGACCGCGTGGTCAGCCCAATGTGTGTTTTGTGTGGTGTGGCTGACTGGCAGACTGAGAGTCAGGCTGCAATGGCTCCTTTTTAATGTGGCCTTTATGGCACTCCCACTCTGTGGGATCAGAGTAAAGTGTAGTAGTACGCCCAGGGGTGGCTCCGGCCACGCCAGCCACCTGCGCCCTCTCCCATCTCCAATCTTCTTGACTCTGTCGTGACACCGGGCTCAGGTGGGGGAGGAAGAGAGAGTGCGATAGCTGCAGCGCAAGGCTACTATCACTTAAAACTAATTCACGCGCAAGTCACCGTCCCTGCACCACCTGGTGTGGAGCATATGGTGGACCTCGTCGAAATCGACGGTCGAACTGTCATTTAGGATAGCAGATAACCCGTATAAATCTGATTTGGAGTATAATGAGGATCCTAGTTTATAAAGTTATCAAGAAGCTAACACCTGTTAAGCGGAATTACCTATCAGCTGTAATCTTTTCCGCAAATCTATTATGACATTCAATAACCACATTGTTGCAAGTCAATAATCTTGTCAAAAAATATGCTATGAGCTAACGGCTTCTTACAGTGATACTGAGATGATCATACCACTTTTATTAAATAACTTTATTTCCTACGTCAGTTATGTTTACTCTCTTGAACTGTGGAAATACAACAAAAGCAAAGCTTATCTAAGTTAATGCTCTCATCTCACGTGCATAACTTTTTCACGCATGTTTCGACCACTTTTTCCCTCTTTTTTAGTAAAAGAAACCATACTTAATGTTAGACCACTAATGTTTATCTTTAAAAATGACGCATGCAAAAATAGGATACAATGACAACACTCGTATATCCAACAGCTTGCGTGTACCCATTTATGAACTGTCAACTATATAGTTGACAACTGGAATAAATTGCAAAATATTTTGTAGTTCGTGTTTTCGAACTTAGAGTTGTGGCCGCATACCCCAAAATTGATACAAATTACAGGTCATAACTATGTTGGACTTCGAAGCATGTATTATAACTATACCTTTCAACTCTTATTGGTTGTATAAACAACCAATCAGGTATCACCAAACAGTATAACATGGACTGCAAGTATAATTTCTGCAGACTTTTAAGAAAACACGAAAACCGTAAAAATTGAAGCTAAATTATTTAACAAATATTTTCAAGGTGGAGCATACAGTGTGATCTTCGTTGATTTTTAAGCAGGGCCTCTTCCAAAGTGACCATGCACTAATTCACTGTTGCCTTCCGATTGTTTCATCGAAAAAGGCTAGTGCCGTTCGTACCTATCATGCTTTTTGACCTCACAGATATGAGCTTAATTAATAACTTTTTGGACTCATTGGACTGGCAGCATCTCTCCTCCATGAACGACACAGCAAGTCTTTGTGACTTCATGTCATTCGTTTCAAATAACATCCTGGAGCTTGTGCCAACCAAAATTGTCAAGCCCTACGTCTCGGAATCCACCGTTCCTCACTTTCTTTTGCCAAGACTAAAGAAATTGAGGAAGCAGTTGAAAGATCAATATACTAGTTCGTTATCTGGTCATCTAAGGATCGCAGAGATTTTTGAATTAGCCTCTAAGGTTCGTATTGCACGTGACAGACAGAGGGAATCTTGCGCACTCAGTGAGCCAAACTCTGCAAAATCTGTTACTCAACTGTTCCGCCATCGATCTTCCTCTAAACTAGGTTATGAAATTCCTCCATTACTAAACGAAGACAAGAACTTCGTTCTCGAAGACTCTGACAAGGCAGAACTGTTTAGTGCGTTCTTTGCAAATCATCTTACGATGGAATCTGAACCGGTTCCGACGTTTCAGGCATCCTCATTGAATGTTATCAGCACTATTGATTTCTCCTTAGAACTAATTCGTAAGCAAATAATTCGTCTAAAAACTCGCACTCTTTGGGGACTGACGGTATTCCAAACTCAGTTATTAAGAGAGTGCCGAGCTTCCTCCAATTGCTTAGCCATGTATTCTCAGTTTATCTTTTAAACAGATTCTTTCCTGACTCATGGAAGACATCTATTATTATTCCTGTCTTCAAGTCGGTATCTCGTTCGGACGTAAATAATTATATAGGCGTTCACAAAACCCCCGCTCTAGCAAAACGTCTTGAAAAAAGTTATTTTTAATCAAATTCTCGACTTTTGCTTAGAAAATAAGCTCTTAAGCGACTCGCAATATGCTTTTCTACCTGGGAGATCATGCGAAGTGTGTCACTTAGCTTTTCTTAACCTCGTCACTTCCCTTCGTAATGAGCAGCAGTCAGTGATTGTGATCTACTTTGACCTGAGCAAAGCCTTTGACAAGGTACCGCACAGACGTCTTCTGGTGAAACTGGAAGCCCTCAGCATCCGGCCTCCTCTCCTTGACTTCATTGGTTCCTACTTGTCTAACCGCAGCCAGAAGGTGTTCGTAGGTAATAGCTTTTCAAGGCCTCAGCCGATCACGAGTGGCGTTTTTTCAAGGCACGGTTCTAGGTCCCCTTCTCTTCATTCTGTACATAAACGAAATTTCAACTTTCCTCACAAATTCACAAAATTTCGTTCACGCTGACGATCTCAAGTGCATTTATTCATTTTCTAAAGACACTGCCAATAGTTGCGTTGATAAAATCAACACTGATCTACTTATGCTCTCACGTTGGAGCTGTACTTGGCAGATGAAATTTTCTCCATCAAAGAGCAGTTTCATGTGTTTTGGCCTTGCCAAGCTTCCTGGACCCATAGTATTACAAAATAGTACACCTTTAGAACGATCAACCATAAAAGACTTAGGTCTAAGTTACACAAATAAAGTAGCATTATCGCCTCATGCAGATCGAATTTCTGCAAAGGCTGCACAGATATGTGGTTTTATATCACATAATTTCTTCCTTCCGGAAATAAAGTTAAACCTATACCGCATATTTGTTCTTCCTATACTAGAATACTGCTGTCCCCTCTTTGGGCTGATGAACGCCTCTGACCGCATTAAGATTGAAAAATGTCAGAGGGTTTTTACTCGAAGACTATTTTCTCTTCCTGAATACAGTATCTCTTATACGGATAGAGACAAGTTAGCAAACATTAAATTTCTGTGGGATAGAATACTCGAAGCCAGTCTCAGCTTCCTGTTTCGCGTTAACTCTAGCCCAAATCTCCCACGAATTAACGCACTCATTCCGGTAGATCGACCATGTGCCACTCGTAATTCCTCCATGATCATTTCACCACCCCTAAGCTCCACAACTAATCGTTCTCAGTTTTTTGCCTCAAAATATGCTTTCATCTGGAATAATCTTCCACTGCATATTAGGTTGTCGTCTACATTAGCTATTTTCAAAACCAAATTACGCAAACATTTAACTTCGGAAGATATAAAGTCCTTATTGTCTGTTTCCTTCCCAAACTCGCAACTTTTTGATTTTAAAAAGAGTCCTCCTGGTATTTGAGGCAGCTCTCTTGATATTATATTGGTCTCTAATTATATTTCCATCATCCTCTGCAGAGTCAATCTTTGCATTCACTTTTTAACCCTCCTTTTAAACTAGCATCGCCAACTCTTGACTACCTTGATACTTTCCTCAAATTTGTAACCTCGAAGATGGTGTCCAGGTTCAGTTGATGATCAAGGCGGGTTCTGATGGTTTCGCCTCTTTGGTGATGGACTATGCAGTCAGCAAGGTCACATCTCGATGATGATCTCGTGACATCTACTGTCCCCTCTTCGTTTTGACCATGTTGTCTACGATGAGTTCGTCCCCTCTCACCTCCACTGGTGTTTATAAACAGAAGCTCTGACTGCTATATTATCTCTCACCCGACAAGGAGCTTTCCGAACCCTCATACGTTGTCAGCAACATCACAATACTATCCCATTGCATCTAGCTATAATTTTTTTTAGTGAAGCAGTTTTTTTTCTCCTATTTTTTTAAATTGGAGGCTCGCCGAACTCCGCCTCCAATTTACCCTAGGAGTTATTTTTTTACTGCCTCTTTTCCAGTTCACCGTATATGCCAAAGATTGTTGACTTTTGTTTTAAAAATGGCAAATCGTTTTGAATTGGATATGTTTACCATACTACTCATTTCTGCTGTTCATATGGATGCTCACATAGTGCAGCAATTATCCACTTTGTATTTATTTAAACCACGGTACTAAGTTTGTAATTATGGGGCGCTCTGGGCTTTAAATATACAATTTATTTATTAATTTATCAATTTTCTATGCTTTCAAGCTGGTTTGATCTTGTATGTACATAGCGGCTATGAAATGTGGTTGAGCTGATCGCTGGCTTTCAGTTCAGTAAGCGAGCTTACGTGTTAAAAAAATAGTGAACTCATCTGCGTGGTCATCCTTACAAGGTCAATAGCGAACGCACGCGATTGAACCGCAGAAAGTTTTTTCAGCCAACGAGTGGTACGAGCTTGGAACTCGTTACAAAGTGAGACGATTACCTCTGACAGCATTACTTATTTTAAAAGAAGGCTTGATGACATAATATTTGACAAAAGATGACTCTCGCAACATGAGTACTTAAAACCAGCCTCTTAAAATCTTTCGGTTTCTACTTTTCTTCCGCAATGTTTCGCCTATAGATGTGAACACGCATTTGAAGTTATGTTATGCTTTGACTCAATTTTTAAATGTACACCATTTTTATAGTGACTGTACGCATGAAATGATAGTTTTATATTAATAGGGTCATCAAGGGCAATGCCTGTAACCCTTCAAAATGTACAATAATATACGTAGGAAAGATTCTTGCTAACATTTGAAGAAAATATATTACATTGTTGTCTCAGATATTTATGACAACCTTCAAAACAGTTGGTGGAACATTGCGATTGGATTCTAACTAGTGACAGAAATTGCCTGACTTTGTGAAACAAATATTCTTTAGCATAAAGGACGATTCTTTAATTATTATAAACGATTGTAATTGAAGATTGCAAAAACACAATTCCATCGTCACCTATCCGGGTAAAGACCTCGGGTTTTTATCTGCCAAAGACGTTCTTCCTTAAACGGACAGAAATCTAAATGCAAAATGTTTACTGCAACAAACCTTGTAAATTATTAAACCTTTTTGATTCAAATCGATTTCGTTTAAAATTCTATAAAGGAACCTGATTTAAAAGTTGAAGAATGCCTGGTATAAAGAAACCTGTGTTAAAACCTTATGTGTCCAAATGAAATTCGTTGTATCGTAGGCAGTCGGCTATATTGTTATTTCATTTCTTCCAATTCTTTGAAAGGAAAATATTATTGTGATTCCTTTGCAATTATGTCTCCGTTCAGCAACAAAGCGAAAAGCTTATGTCCTTCTAAATCTACTTTTATATTAATTGGGTTGTACTGTCGTGCATATTTATAAAATGATAAAGGCAAAAAATGCACTTTGCTTTGATGGTCAAGCGTCAGTATATATTCTTTCTACTATTTCTTAAATGACGATGAAGGACTTGAACACTTCCACGAAAGCAGATAAAGGGAAAACTTTTTAAACGGAAAAACACTTCGAAATATTTTGATCAACCGTGTGAGCATGACGAACGTTCTTTACGACAGGATGTATTCTTGGTCGTGCGGTACGTATTGATTACTCCAATAATCTGGTTTAACATTTAATCAGTATTGAAAACGACTTTAAAATATATACTAGTGTTAGCGCTTAAAAACGTGTTCTAATATCATATTCTTATAATCAAGAAATACGGACGCAATCATTTCTGACAATTATGTATGAATGTCAAGAATAACAGTGACTTCCGAGATTCCAAGATCTCTTCCAAACTGAGATCACACCAATCGCCAAAAAGAAACATTAATTCTGCGAAATAAGCATGTGGATCAGGATATGAAAATGTATGACCACAACTCTTTTTGGTCAGTATATTTCACAATGGAAATTGACGCTGGCCAGCTCTGCAATTATATGTATGCAACGAAATGATAACAGAAATATATCAAAAAAAATATTTATTCACAGCCTCATACCATACAAGGCAGAAAAAAATGTTTTTTTCAACAAAGGAATATCTATTTACATAATAAACTTCCCTATACGATACCCTCAAATTTATTTAACAAATATAAGGTCTTCTTTATTTGCAAATGTATCCCACATGTGTTCTACTGAATCACTATTTTATGTGAGCTCAATTTGGAATTTTAAAATTCTATTTTGAAAATATATTACAATAATCATAAACATTTAATTTCTCGGCTTCCAACCCACCTAGCAATCCTTAACTGAATTCTATTGTTATTTATTTAGCCTTTAGAAGTTTGCATTTTGTAGGTGGTACAGTTGGGTCTACTAGTGTGTTTCTTGTGGTGCTTTGCCTTTTTTTAAATTTTACTCCTTTTCACTGTGAATTGTAAAATGAACATCCGCAAAAATATAATCTGGCAAATAGTCTTGCGCAGACAAACAAGCTACAATACATTCCGTTTATCCTCATTCTTCGGAAATGTTTCTAGATCTCTTTACATAGAACGAGTCGTTTTGTATTAAGATAATTTTGTACAAACCCATTAATATGTTTCAATGACGATCGAAAAGGATTAAATCCATAAGTTACACACTAATAAAGTTTATTTAGGGCACCCGACCGTACAATGCGTATAGTATACTTTACTTAGTAGTTTAGCAGAAAATCAGTTATTAAACAGATTAAATAAGATTGGTTGCTGACTGGCAGTGCTTTCCAGATGAACAAACGGAGCCATCTAAAATCTCATGTAGGAAAAGAAACTACTAAGATGGTGAAATTTTAAAATACCTGGAGTATATGCGTTTTTTTCAAAAGTCAAATTAACAAAATGATGGTTGATAAATTTTACTCTGTAATGTATTTAATTTTTTTCAATAAACGCTTGCCAATATACACATGAACATACAACAAAACTAGGCTTATTAATTTATCTGTGTTAGGTTTTGGCTACTGTGTTTTAACTTATATAAAATAAAAGTTTGTCGATTTACTATCTCCGTTGAAATAACCCAAAAATTTTTATTTGGTACCTATTATAAAGTAATCGGGTATACAACTGCCTCGTCCGCAATAGCGATTTCCATCATCTTGACATGCATCTGCTAAGTAAATGCTAAATGAGCCAGTTTAATTTTTTTCGACAATCTTGATACATCTAAGATGTGACAGGCCAAAACGGCTGGTTTGAATTATTTCCATAGCTGGGGATTAATTTGAATGGGCTATAAATTACATTTTTATGTTAAATTTAATAGCGATTTACATAGAAGACAATGTTTTGTTTGCCACAAGAATGGAAGTATTTATATGAGCATTGAAATATACAAACTTGCTATCGGATATAGAAACCAAAATGTCCATGTTGAATTCAAAAACCAACCTGATTCTAGGAGTATTAACACGTTATTATTGAACTGAATTTTCAGTTGTTTTAAATGTTAACTCAAATACGTTTTTGAACACAATAAAGGCTCGATGCAACCTTTTACGTTTTTATCATTGGCTAAAAGAAAACAAATATAACAGGACATTAAGCGCTATTTTTCTGCGAAGTTTTTGGCCTCGACACTTTATGTGCTGCTCAGCAACTTTAACTGAAGTTTTCACTCCGCTGTGCGCACCTACCTTGAGTTCATAATTGCGATTTTAAACCTTTTGCTGTTAGCCAATTGTGAACGATGTAAGCATCGTGGTGGCGGGATAAATTTGGTAAGGATTACTGAATTAGGCAGCTCTGAACCATTTAAATGATATAAAGCGTATTTAAATACCCAGTCAAATCCTGGTGAAAAATTACTTATTAAGTATTGACGAAGCATAGAAGTATGTACGTAGATTTCTGCCCGGTATCGTCCTTTTATCTGTCCTTTTGTAAGCCTTATTATTTAAAATACTAACAGTATGCGTAGTTTTTAATTGATTTTGTTTGCGTGGTTCTGTGTATAAGTTTATAACTTATATACAGACGATGAAAAAATGGAACCCTACCTATTCCTTTTTGGCACACGTTGCTGGCCAAGTTATTATAACCAAGGCATATAACTTAACAACCATTTCAAAGGCCATTAGCAGATACTACTTTTCTTGTTTTCGAAATTCACTAAATAAGGCCTATGAATATACTGTCTGAAACTCATCGCAATATAAAACCCGAAATAGTTATGGAGAAATTTAACAATGGAAAGGTTATCTATATATACACAAAATGGTACGTTTACGATTACACCTGACGATTCTATTTAAATTTATTAGTCAGTGACCTGCCTGTGAAAATGTGAGCTTATAAAATATTATATTCCTGTGACGTCACCATCGGCGCAATCAAGCAACAATCTGCTTGCCTTGGTCTAAGGAATCTAAGACAATGTACAAACGGAAGAAAAACTACCGATTCTCGTGAAACAGTGTTGGAATATACACTTTCATGATAGGCTGCTTGATGACGGCCATACCTTACGTTGCGCTTAATCTAGAGGAATATGTATGTGCAAAACTCTAAAAATGACTATTTTTCCAAAAGTAATTCAGCTTTTTCTGCTTTATTCACTCGTTTACTTGCATGTAAAGGCTTCCTATACATTGACAACTTCAGTTTACTCAACAAGGTTGATTTTCACATTTTCGGAATCCGTACCTTTTCTAAAATTTAAGTATTTCTAGACAATGGAATATTTATTTTTAAACCACAACAAGTCTTATTCTTTATAATGATCGGTTCTTTATTGATGTTAAACTTTGGTGAATGCAGCATGCGCTGATTTCGCGTAACGGGCCGTATCTCCTGAAATCTGATCCCACAATCCTTGGATAATGCGTCACGTCCTAAGGATTCTCTGTGTGATATCCTTATTACTAAGGTCTCAAATGACTACCTTTTATTGTTGAAAATATATTTAATACCATACTGAATAACTGGCTCTTGGTCAATTAAGTGATTTGCTGCAACTAAAGGATTGCTTCATTTATTCACTTTAATCTGGGCACAAAGGAAAAATATTTAAGTGCAAATCAAAGGCTGTTAGTTCTGTGCAATCTACACTGAGGCCTCTTTCTTCTATTTTTACTCTGAATTCTCTGTCTGGGATGGAATTCATCTTCAGAGACGTATAAATGCAGTAACTACGAGATGTGCATTAAGTCCAATTCCCGTTGAAAAATTCTTTAATCGCTTTCCCGCAGGATGACATCAGGCAGAGAGGTCAAAGACAACGAACGCATCGCCTGAATAAAGGGTATCTCAGTTAACAAGGATCCGGCATTTTGAACGAAAACTGTAAGGGGCAATCTGTTATTTTCAGTGGAGATAAGTCTCCCAGTGGTTGACTGTCTACGAAACATAGATAACAGATGCTTCCGCTTGGTTTTGGAAACTGTTTGACACCGAAACCGCCCAGTGTTGGTAAGAGGAGTAAGGTAGGAAGAAATAATGACGGACAGGAAAACTCGACATCGACTATAGCTGGTTGGGTTTCTGTAGAATATCCGCGTGCAGCAAACCTTCACAGACTCCCACTAGGCCAGTGGGGCTCGCAGAGCTTCGATTAAAGCGGGAACGTCATTCCAAAACGAAAAGATTGACATGTTTAATTAAACAGCTTCCAAATAAAGCCTGTAGCATAAATTGAAATGCGAATTGCTTGCAGTAGGACTTTGGGGGAGTGGTAGTCGGCCGTGAAGGGAAAGTTTTCTCAGAGAACTACTTCAATTTTCAAGTGCCTAAAACTGCATGTGAACTTGCCTTTGAACAAAGCACCTGCTTTGATTTACTATGATTTGTTGGTTAAGTCGGTAAGGAGGCTGGTTTAAAATATGTATTTTTGTGCTTGGCTCCCCTAAGAACAACCTTAGTCGCGTTCCTAGATAGTGAACTTTGTAATCACTTGGTTAGGCCACAGATGAGGCTGAACACAACTTGTTCAATATAACTACAGGAGCAGTTATTTCGGTGTTGATTGTTGACAATTTTGACTCTTTTCCTTTGAATCAATGAAACTCAGAGGAAACTGAACGACGCTATTAAAGACCGAATTCTCATGTTATCTTCTTTGTTGACAAGCTTTAAGAAAATATACTAACTTATATCGGGAATTACGATAGCCAATCGCGTCATTAAATGTGCGCAGCTCTGAATCCCAAACCACAACTTTGCAGAAACAGATCCGTACTGTCAACAGCAAATATTTGATTGGGAATGTAACATAGGGGAAAATTATGCTGGCGTGTTATCTTCCCCTCATTTTCAGTACTTATTACCCCAAAAGCCTTAAAGGTTTGTTTGATAAAAAATTCTGAATTATTGGTCATATCTTCCATCTAGCATTTGATCAAATATTTCGTCATATGACGTTCCGTTATTATTGGTAGGCATATTTTGAGCTACCAGAATTTTAGACTAAACCGTTATTCGGAAAAGCTGTGAAAACACAGGCATTTGCTCTATTTCAGGCACGATTATAACACTTTGATATAGAGGGACGTCCACACACTTTCGACTTTTAGTCTCTTTCATGGCCTTATGCTTTACTAGAGAGAAATGTTCCTTAATTCGTGAAGATTAAAAGACTTATCATTTATAACCTTATGTTTAGTACAGTCAGACCTACAGTCAATGGACGACAGTTAAAATAATAGGACGGCCTGGCCTGGTTTCAAATTGCAAGAAAGGTGGAAAATACACCGAATTTATTGGACTATCTCATTAGGTGGAAACAAATTACACGTGACAATAAAAAACTAAAAATAAGCAATCGAAACTATTGTATATTGCCTGAACGCTATCACCCTTTTACAAATTTTATCACGCTTTTACTTTCCTTGTTTTTCAGTACAGAATCCTATACCTATAATTGTATTTCAGTGGTAAATGTCTTACTGAGGGTAGGCTGGTCTTAGGACGAAAGGTTGTTGAGTCGTTCAAAGCGATCGCTTTGAGTTTTCGTCGATGAAAATCGCCGGAATATATTGCTGGGCTAGTTTCGTAAACCTTACGGGTTGCGATGTTCCACATATCGGCGTGGAACCGTAGAACAGACCTGCATGTAAATAAATTAACAGATATCGTGAATGTGGGCTGGCGTAAAAATTCGAAATAGGAAGCGTAGCGCTGCGCATTTTTTTGGACGGCTTAATGTGAGGATTTTGCGCAAGGCCCCATCATTCGCCTGGTCCAACCCCATTGAATCTCACTGCTGCCCCAGGGCTTGACGGGGCGGGTGATAGCAGGGTATACACCAAGTGTCAAGGAAAATGGAAGTGAAATCCAAGTTTTGTTTATCTGTTTACATTGAGTTGCGTGCCTTAAAATTCTTTTTATAGATTTGAAAAGTCAGAAGCTAGCTAGAACTTTATTAGAGCTGACGGTACAAAGATCACGTGGTATAGGCGTGTCTTGAGATATGGTGCATAAACCGCTAGTAAAATTTGACTTCGTATAAAATAGATTTATTTTGGACTTGGAATGGTCTTTTTCCCGAAAGTGGCATAATCGTTCCCTAGAAAACTAAAGAAGCTACTTTATTAACTGTACATTTGTTCGCAATGTGCCATACCTTCGATTGTTCACTTTATTCAGGAAAAGTTACGGTGCCCTTCGTCATTTAACTGTGTGTATTGTCTTTAATCCAGTTCATCAACGTAATCTCAAAAATACGCCCTCAAAGGAGTGGGGTTATTCAAATCCACGGAACATATCCGCAACGAATGGTTGGTTGGCTGTCGAGGAGAAAAGACGTCCTTCGATAGGCCACAGGTGCCACCAGATGTGTCAGTCAACCTCCTTCCGTCTTTGTCCGGTCACGAGCGCTCCTTAGAGGCATTTCGCATGCATTTCTCTACCAGCTCATTTTCAACCATTGGAGAGAGAAATAAATTAGTAAATGTTCCATTTAAGGGCTTTGGAAATACCTGAGTGACATGTATAAATTTTTATTATAAAATCATTTAGAACTTCTTAAACAATACGGTTTTGGCATTTTGAACACTGCGTTTAACGCGAACAGTTAAAAATTATCCAAACCTCAGGAATCGCATAAGTCAGGTACAGTGGAGAGTCTGTTGGTCAAATTGTTTACTGCCATATCTCCTGCGCATACTGAGGTAGGTAATTTCTGCATGAGTATGGTACTAACAGGTATAACCGTCAACTCCTAGAGTAGCAGAAACATTAATCTGCTTATCATCTGTGTGTACGTAGTTATATTCTGTTCCTAAACTTAGATCATTTGGGTGTGGTGTTCTCATTTTACACGAAATAATTTTGTATCATGCTGCCAAACTTCAATGAACGCTGACTTTACGAAATGAAATCGAACGTTCGGAAATGCAATGACACTATTTAGGTTCAACTTTTGACGCTGAATTTTTATTTTCTGGCGCAATAAATACGTGTTAGTCAGATAAAGCGAGAAGTCATCATTTTCAGATCACCTTAACTTCTGGTTAAAAGAGAGGGTAATAGTGGTGAATACGACATTTTGTTAAGTTCAAGGATTACCTGTAGATCAATTACCTCTCATTGTTCCTTGTAAGAAAGGACAGGGTATATGTAAACGTTGTCCGTTGGTAGATTGCGTGGATCGAAAGTTGGCTAATCCTCTTGTGTTGGCCGTTTGCAGGCTTCACAAGTTTAAAGGTGGATGTCAGTGTGCTGGCTTTCAGTCGAGGTAGCACATCAGCAGCAACGATTCTATGGCCAAGGACATATCGGATGTAAGCAGTAAACTATGAAAATCAATCTAGCTGACGTACTTCTCTGGGTGAATACCAGTTTAGCCAGCCACGACAGCATAAATGCGGGAGTTCATGAGCGGTGAGCATCCGGATATCCCTGCCCTCTAAAGGGTTGCAGAAATGATAAATATCATGAAACACGGCTTGAAAATCGCTAAAGAATGAACTGTCACACGTCCTGGCTGGATGTAGGTTTTGTGTGATAAAGAGAAATTAGTTTAAATCACATTGAATTTGCTGACGCATAATGGAAGCGTCACTCATCAAACCAAAATATATAAAAAGGCAGAGCTGATGTGGGGAAGAATGGTGGCTTCAGCGACAGATTTCTTCATTGCCTCCAAGACCAAGTGACTAGTGCTGAATTTTCAATCGGATTTGCCTTAAAAATTCAAAGATAAGTCACAGGAACGAGGGAATTTGCACAATTGGGAATGAAAAGTCAATAATTCGATTGTGGATAAACGTGCACTGATCGGTTACCGGACTCCCTCGGGTTTCACTCTTTAGTCCCGTCAGCAGCCGAATAATGGCGAGCATTATAGGTAGAAGAACATTACCTTGTCTTTGTCAGCAATTTTCTTTAGTCGATAGTACGTTATATGTTCAATGAAACAACACGTTTGTATGATTCTCCTACAAGCATGAAAAGACATAATTTTTCGCACCTGTGTTGCTGAAAACGTACGTTCGGTGTACGTATGTTCCTTCATTGGCCAACCATGTAAAGAAAGTAAAGGAAAACCAAACAAAACTTCATCGATGAGGGATCGAAACGACTCTAACTGTATTTTGCAAACCAAAAGGGATGGGAAGAAATGCCAACAGGCCAAAAGTTGTCATGATGACGGTCTTTTGAATGTTCCCAACCACCTGTATCTGATTATTTTTCTCACGAGATTAGTCTCTAGAAATATGCTTTTAATAGACAGCGTATGATAAGATCTTGGATATGAAATAACATACCGATCTGGACAGTGACACTGTTCACAGCGCACTAATCACCGAACGATCTCCAATCACTTGGTGTTTGTTGAAAACCATACGGATTTGACAGTTTCATGGAATAGACGAAGAACAGATATTCCCAGATTAAGAATGCATTCGAAATCGTTCCTGAAATTCCAGATCTTTTTAACATGAATCCTGTAGGATCGAACTTAAACGGGATGCCCTGTGGCAAATTTATGATAATTAACCGGGTACTTAACTTTTTCGGTGTACTGTCAGGTTTTCGCGAAGGATGTGTGTAGTCCTTCAAATTGTCAGCAATTTTAATGTATGAATAGTCAAATGAATGTCAAATATACAAGCGTTTATTGTAGCGTTGCTCAGTGCAATGTGCTTCAAGTTAGCCGAGAGAGAAAGATTGATAAGAAAACAAATCCAACGAGGACCAATTGAACGTGAGTATAATAGTTCAACCATCTAAGTCCGACGATATCCACTTTATGCTCCACAGAGGGGTGGTACATGGACGCTGTCTTGTTCGTAAATTAGTTTAAAATAATAGTAAACTTGAACTGCGTTTACAACATTCTCACTTCCCTTACCAGCCTGTGCCCGGGTTCAGAATATATTCAAGAAGATTAAAGGCAGGGTCGGGCCCAGATGAATAATCTCCCATGGAGTGGGAGAGCGAGGTACGGCATGAGCCGATACCTACTCGTGCTCATTTTGGGCACGCGCAGCCCCCATGCCTGGCATTTTTATGGGACTGCATCCCAAATAACGTCTGCCGGATCTGTATTTGGCCTCCATTTTCATCCAGCGTATCTACCACGTGGCCAGTTTAGGGGGCACTGAAAGTCCGTATACGTAGGCATGCACCAAACGTCACCTAGTAGAGATTAAAATACTCATCGAGTCAATTTTAACGGCAGCCAACTTAAAACCATTGATGGTTTCATCTATTTCGGAATTAAACTGTCACGCAATAAAAGAATCGATGACGAGATTGCTCATCAGATCTCTGAAGCCAACCACGGTTTTTGGCCGGCTGCAGGTCTCCGTGTGAAATCACCACGGTCTACATCTGAGCACCTAGCTAGACATGTACTAGATCATCTTCTTGACGGAAATCCTGCATGGACTGTCTACTCAAAATAGGTCAGGAAGCTCAATCACTTCCATCGCAGCTGCTTCCGAAGAATCCTGAAGCTGAAATGGCATGATCATTTCCCTGTACGGAAGGCCTGGAGCGGACCGTAACCAGCAGCATCTAGGCCATGGTGAGATAATTGTGGCTGTAATGGGGTGGCCACCCAGTGCGGGTGTGCTACGAGTGATTGCACAAACTACTCTTCGATGGAGCGGGATATGTGTGTGCACCGACAAGGAGGACAAATACGATAGATAGGGAGATAGATAGATAGATGTTTTATATGTTTACCCGGAAGGGCACTGTCATTGGATAAAAATAAAAAAAACGAGTGCGAAATCATTTAAAGTTAATGTTGAATAGTAGGTCAGGTATTGGCTATGACACTTGACACAAAAAAGTGTGGTCAAAAAAATAGATAAAGGAACAAAAAAGTGAAAAAAAACAACTCCTTGTGCATTTTCATGGAAGAGGCATATCTTGAATGGGGTTTTCTGGTATTTTAAGGAGAAAAAACTGTCGCTCCTGAATGAAAAATAACGTCTTAGGTAAGACAAACATGCTGATGACAGTGTATGAGCGTTCAAAACGCTCCTCATCGTGGAAGAAATCATATTATGACAGAGGCTATTTTTCAGCACCGCAAATGTGATGCCAATGTGTATCGACAGGCTATAAACGTAACCTTCGAGGATGCTAGATAGAGGAGATCTTCGCAGGCATCATCCATACGCTCAGGGTCAAACGAGGAAAGGACCGTAGAGATCGTGTTGGTCATGGTAGAATTGCCACAGAAGCGACCACGATACTCTCATTGCTGGTTTCGCAGACCACCAAAGGAGGAGCCCAAGGCGATCATCAGAAGTCCGTGTAGGGTCGAGACCGCGACATTGCTCCGCGAGGGCATATGAAGCAGATATTATGATATTACGAGGACTCTTTACAAAACAATTAAGCGACTGCAAATCAACCACATGACCTGGGCATACATTGCCCAAAACATACCAGCCTGCATAAGAGCAGTAAAAATTGGAGCAGCAATCTATGATGCACATCGGATCGCCACTATTATATTCAACCGGGCAGCTCGCAAGTCACAAGCGTCCCAGCTCCACAATGTCATCACCCAACCTCTTCAAACATGTCCACGTTCAAATTCACATTCAGCATGATACACAAAGCTATCGTGGTGTTCACCGAACAGCGGTAATAGAAAACATACTAGAAAAAATAATTTCCAAACAAATGCTAAACTATCTAACAACGCTAACCTCATACCTTCCCTCTCAACACGCTTTCTTACCTAAAAAGTCATGTCAGTCCTGCCATCTCACCTTCCTTGAATTCGTTTTAAGTAACAGAGATGACGGAAAACACGGTAGCTACGATATACTTTGACCTAAAAAAAAGCGTTCGATAAAGTACCCCATCAAAGGCTTCTAGTGAAGCTAAAAAGTCATGGGATTGGGTCTCCCCTTATTGACTTTCTAAAATCTTACCTTCAAAACCGATATCAGGTAGTACAAATTCGAAACGTAGTCTCAGAACCATCTCATATTAGTAGTGGAGTAATTCAGGGGACTATCCTAGGTCCCCTCCTATTTCTTATATACATTCACGACTTATCCTTTATATCAACGTCAGCTAAAACATTTTTATATGCGAACGACTTAAAACTTGCATATGCATATAACCAGCATACAGTAGCCAGTATGCATAGAACGATTGAAAATGATCTTAAAAAACTAAGCGAATGGAGTACTCTATGGCAAATGCCATTCTCTCCAAGTAAATGTCATCTCCTGATCTTTGGTTCACAAAAACTTCCTCCCATATTTTTCAATAATCAGGAAATAACCGAGACAACATCAATAAAAGACTTAGGTCTTAGCTATACAAATACTCTTGATTTATCTCCCCACGTTTAACAAATATCACCAAAAGCCATTAGACTATGCGGATTCATTTGTAAAAATTTCTCCTCACCTGCCCTAAAGACAAGACTATATAAAATGTACGTTTTACCTCTCTTGGATTACTGCTCAATTTTTTTGGCATTATGCCATCAGATGGCCGAAAGAAACTAGAAGCCATTCAAAGATGCCTTACTTGATCCTTATCCAAGTGTGATGCCTTTCAAGGCTCATACGTGGAACTATACGATAGATATGGTCTTCAACCCGTCTGGATTAGAAGACTCAAAAATGGTCTCACTTTTCTATTCAAAATCACACACGACCAAGATATTCTCAGAATGAATATACTAACAAATTAAACGGCCCCCGAGACACTAGAAATTCAGAAAATATTATAAAAATTCCGAAATTCAAAAAGGCCCAACGATCCAACTTCTATTCCATAAGATACGCGACAATATGGAATGCCCTGCCAAATTCTATTAGAAATAGTCAAACCATACGAGAATTTAAAATAAAAATCAAACAATATATGTTAAATAATAGCACACATCTATTTTTGAATAAGATAGGGCATTTTTCAACTCAGTTCTTCAACATAGAATTCGGACCGAAAGGGCTCTGACGCGGCAGTTACTGTTGGCGATAGCTTCTTCAATCCTGAGTTCTCCCGATGAGCTGCCTTATCTGCACCTAGAAGTCAAGCTGAAAATCCAAACGTACTTTGCGTGCTGTGATAGCCATTTCACTAGAACCGGATACTCAGGCCAGAATCTTCCACGATTAGTTATTTCATGTTCTTTTATAAACCACCTACGACGACCTGCAATGCACACAGAGATTAAGAATCTTATCATCTGGTTATGTGGTACACTCTCTGGTTATGGGCAAGCTAAAAGTAGTGGTTAGTGACCTACAAGACTCATAAATACCTATCCTCTGGCTATGCACAAGGGCTCTCAATTTAATGATTTATATATCCATTATCTAAAAGTTGCTTTTTATCTTTTGTTAAAACTATTTAAAAAATTATGATAACTTTACATTTTAAAATGTTTTCGGATAGCGTCTTTATTTTTTTGTATAATTTTATGATTAGTAAACAATTTGCTTTAAAACGAACTTGCAAAACTTATTATTTTTTATCTCTGTCTGTTAGTTGTATGTTTTTTTCCGTTTTTAACATCATTTATGCTCTATGTTATTCGAATGCGCAATGAGCCACACGTCTAGGTTTTGATAAAGCTTTATGAAACGAATGGTACTAGCTGTTTCATACAGCTAGATCAAACATAATCAACACTATGATATATAAAACAAATATGAAGACTGTATGACTGCATTGAAAGTTTCTTACCGTTGACCTCTTCTTGCTCCTAATCTATTTTCACCTTTTTAGCAATCAGTCAACTAAGTCTAATTATTCGGCAGACCCTGTAGCGGCCGAAGACTTCGAGGTTTGCACACACACGGGCGAGTAACGCACCTGTAGTCGTTATTAGACGATGCGCATATTGAACATGGTCTCTAAGCACCATGCCGATCACTCAAACGCAACAGTCATTAGAAGGAACGGCAGAAATGTTGGAAATGGATTCTACTATTAAGAAGGATATAAAGGTATGAAAGGGCACAATAGAAAATAAAGAAGGGAGCGTTACATGATGCGATATCCCTTTTGGAGTGGGGGGGAATTACGTCATGTCTGTTGGATAACCGGTGGGGAGTGCAATGCTGTGGGCAACTGCAGGGTCGGGACGAGGGGATGCTGACATTGAACGGAGGGTAGCGATACGATGAGCGGCGACGGTACTCGTGGGGATGGGGGTCAGCGTTCGAGAGTGGAAGGGGGCACCGGCATCTTCACCGACATTCCATCACTCCATCCCCATCCGGGATCCGCGCGAAAAGTGCTACTAGTCCATTCAAACAATTCTGTCGGAACTGTGGTTCGTTACAACCCCACACCGGAATCGACTGCGCTCGCATCTGATTGAAGTACCTATCCCTTCGAATCGACCGCAGACTTTTCTACCTCTGTCAAATGAATACCCTCGAACGTCAATAACAGACTAGTCTTGACTCTAAAAATTATTTCCCTGATACATCCATCTTCATTCTGTATAGTTGTTTTTACTTCATTTTTGCTTTTTCTAAACCTTGGAAAACAGGTTTTTTTACTTAAAACAAACTCGTCATTTCGAACAGTGCTATTTAAGCAAACAAACAAACCAAAGCTTAAGTGTTTAATGAAAAGAGGAGTTTGTTTTAGGTTTTTTCCTGTGTTCTAAGGATTTGACGGAGCCCAAGCAGTGCCAAATCAATAATCCTATTTATTTAATTATGAGAATTGACCTCATTGGACATCTACGTACACAATGCGATCAGATCTCGACAACATTTACTGCTACTTCTACGAACACCCCTCTCTCACACCTCAAGGTATGATTGAGAGCAACCAACCTCACCCTTTGTGAACGCATTCATGACAATCCGCTGCCCTCGTTAACCGACACCATCCTTTCTGCCAAAACGCTCGCTTCGATTATAACGACTTCCACCATTGCCGCTATGCACCTTATCCACTAAGATCACTTGCGATATCCCACCAAATTCTAACTTCACAAAAACTTGTGCCTGGCACCAACATGCATTTGCCGAACCCGCCTCCGTTCTCCATACTGCACACGCACATACACTTACCACATGGGCCTATTGAGCCAAATACACCTCTGTGAAACCATGCTGTAGACGACGTACAGCTTCAACATCATGCTCTTCTCCAACACACAACCACCTCCACCATCACACAATGCGTGTTCACAAACGATATTTGTAACGAAAACGGAAAGTGTGATCCTCCGTTCCTTCTATGCGTTGCTCCTCTGTTATATAGTTGACACGAACCCGAAACGACGACGGTGAGCTGAGTGTCGTGGCTTAAAAGCTGACAACTGAAGATTGCCAATAGACCTCGCAGTCAGTCTAATGTGTGTTTGTATGGAGGGGCAGATCGGTGAGGCTGTAATGTCTGATTCATAACATGACATCTGGCACTCACACATGCAAGATCGGTGTTACCCTTCCTTGTGTGAAATCCTGCTGCTTATGTTTGGGGGTCGAGGTCGTGTATGTGACAGACACAGACGAAATAATTGTAACGTCAGCATGCGTGCCCATTCCCCGCACGAGACAACTGACTAGCTCAGGCAGTGGCCTGGACCTTTAACTGGCAATAGAGAGTGAAATCGACGATGCGCTTGAAGCTATCACGGTGCGCTAAAAGTCATGGGTTGGAAGGTTGTCAACGGACGGGTTGACTTGGACCATGCGGTCAATTTCGTCTGTATTTGTCTGTAGTAGACAACTGGTGGACTGAAAGTCAGGTTGCAATTGCTTCTTCTTAGGGTAGCCTCTTTGGCCCTCCCATTCAGTGGGATCTGAGCAATGTCTGACGCAGCGCTTCAGGGAAGCTCCAGCCGCACCAGCCACCTGCGTCCTCTCAACCGTCCCGACCTCTTGAATCGGTCTTGATAGCGGACTCAGATAGCAAACGAGGAGAGATTGCGTCAGATGCAAAGCAAGTTTACTCTCATTATAATATAATTAAGGTGAAATTTATCACCCCTGCACCACAATGCTGCGGAGCAAGAAGTTGAACTCATCGAAATGACGTTCGAATAAAAACGTCCAATGAAACGCTAGGTACGCCTTCGATTCTGTGTGATTGTTTTCCAAAACGTTCAATATCGATGTTGATTAAGTCTGTTGTCAACATTGAAATATGTGAGGTTGGGGCTCCTAGAGGGTGGAATCATGTTAACTTCTGCACCGCTATCAAAAGGGAAACGTACACCACTCATTTTGTCCAAGATGTTTAAAAAGCTATTCTTTCGCGACCGGCAGGCAGCAGTAGTTGCGGCTACTTAAAGACTTTGGCCGTTGGCTGAATGCATACGGTGGTATTTTCTTTCATACCTTCTGCCTTTTGAGTGCCATTTTACCAAAATAAAGTTTTCAACTGTTTTTCATGTGATAAATAACGCCAGCTTCGATGTGCAAATTTTTGGCCGAGCTAAGATAAGTTGCATCGGGTTTGTTATAACCTCAACTGTCTTCGCTCAAGAAATACAACCATAACCGGCCCAAAGTGGATAAAATCAAACTTGCAGGCGTCTTTCAAAAAATAAGTCGCTTCTTGAGGCGCTACAGACAAACTGGCTTTGGTGAGCACTTACTGGAATATAAGCAGCAATGCAACATTTGTAAAAGTGAGGCTACTAAGCGGCAAAGGGACTCTGAACAGAAAATACTAAAGAAACTCGTTAAAACATCCCAAAATGCTAAATGGCTGCATTCGGCGTACAAAGAGAACTCAGAAACTGATCCTTGTCCTTAGGTATGTAGATGAAAATGTGGAGACCGACGACCAGGAAAAAGAATCCCTTCTTTCCAACTTCTTTCAGTTCGTTTTCACCCGAGAGCCTAACTCTTTAGCTGACCTTCAACCCGTTTGCCAACCAATGTCTCACTGTCCTCTCCCCTCCTCCTCCTGCACAACAGAAAAGCTAGAATTTTCGCCTGTCATAGTATGGGCTGAATTAATCCCTCTAAGCTTGCAAAGATTCCTCGGCTGGAAAGATCTCCTGCACCAGCAATTCGATAATATTCTGATAAACTGTGCGTATCCATTTCTTCAATATTTAAAAGTCCTTTGAAGAAAGCGAACTCCTGAAAGAATGAAAGTGTGCGTTCATAACCCAGATCTATAAGGGAAGTTCATAAATTGAAGGTGAAAATTACAGCCCTGTCAATTTACTTTGCATAGTTTGTAAACAAATGGAGCGTATTATCAAGAGGCATTGAATGGAATATCTAGAGAGCAACATAATCCAAGCGATGGCCAATACGGCTTTTCGTTAAGGATATGCATGTCTCACGAGCGTTCAGCAGTCGCATGAAAAGTGGAAAAGGCCACAAATAAGGGTTATCCATTAAATATCATATTTTTTGAATTCAGGAAGGCCTTTGATAGCGCCTGAAGCAAGCTCCTTTTACAGACGTTTTGGGCCATTGGAATTCGAGTAAATATCTTAAAATGCATCATGAGTTTCTTGTCCATCAGAATAAAATAAGGTATCGTTGGAAACTCCACCTCAGAATGAGCAAAAGTGGAAAGAGGTGTCCCACAGGATTCTTTTGGGGACCGCTCAATGATTAAGATGGTGAACCTGTCATGGTTGTGGATGACATAAAATTATGAGTTGAAGTCAGCTGCGCTGACGACGCAAAAGGATTACAATCGAATGTCGAAAAATTGATTGTCTTGTTGGCCAGTTGGCTTCTTAAGTTTAATGTTTCCAAGTGTGTGGTTCTACGCATTAGCAATGGTTGAAAATTATCTGACATACACCGTTATTTTAGTGATGGCACTGCATTAACAGATGTGGAAACGAAAAAATATCTCAGCAAGTGGACAACCATGAATTTGCTACCCTTAGAACGCCATAAGACAGCGATCCAGTAGCCAACTAGTAAGTTGCACTGGAACATACGTAAAGTTAAAATGTTCCCACCGATCTCTTTAGGAAAATCTTTGACATATCCGTGTGACCACATTAAGATTACGACATGCCAACATGTCCATCGTGGATGAAGAAAAACGTTGACCTCCTCGAAGAGGTGCAACGTAGGGCGACGAAGATGGTCGACGGTTTTAAGGCTTTACCGTAGAAAGACGAGTTAAAATAGCTTGAATTATTTCACCTTTCTTGCTGCTTTTTAACAGTGCTCTGGAAATTCCGGATTATCTGGGGGCATGCTTCCTCAGCGGAGGATTTCGTACAGTTTGCCCGCACAAATCCCCTGCGTTGTCATCGTTACAGGGTCAATAGCGAAAGCATACGCTTTGAACTCAGAAGTTTTTACTTCAGCAAATGAGCGGTTAGACCTTAGAACGCCTTAACAAGTGAGATGGTTACCGTCTATACAATTTCTGATTTTAAAAGAAGGATCGATGGTAGAATATTTGACAAAAAGTGACTCTCACAACACGACTACTTAAAGCCAACCTTTTAAAATCTTTTTGACTATTCTTTTTTCAAACTGTTTTGCACTGAACAGTATAAACACATTTAAAATTATCTTTTATTTTGAATAGAAAACAATTTACATATATACAATTTTATATAGACCGTTAATATGGAATGGTAACTTTCCAGTAATACGGTCGTCAGTGACAGTGCCTATTACCCTTCAATAAATCTACAATAAACAATTTTGTGGCAATGCAGAAAACACCTACTACATAAATAAATAAGTCTATTTATTAGGTGCCCATAAAAGTACCGAAGCTGCCTCCTTATTATTATTATTTTTCTGTTAGGAGAACTGACAATGATATTGCTTACTAAAAAAAGCAAACGCAGGATAACAACATCAGGTGGGTTTGGAATTCCACCTGAAGAAGATCTTAATGCTCGATGCTAGAAAAAAAATGTATAGGGTGTTCGAAAGCCCCAGCTGCTGGATTCTATAACAGGACGCATGACTATGATCAAAGTCCCTAATTCCGTCGACTTGATTGCGAGCATTTCCAAATGAATGCTCACGTCTAGCTTGGTTAACCCTTGCTGAAAAGAATAGTTAACTTGTCAAACGTAAGCTCGCATGCGCTCGCATCTGATTGGAAGTGTCTATCCCTTTGAATCGATCACAGACGTTTCTACCTCTGTTGAACGAATACTCTCGAACATCTTTAATAGAATATTCTTAAACCTTATAATTCTTACCCGGATACATTAACCTCCATGCTGCGTAACAGTTTTATTTTCAAATTTTGCTATTTCTTAATTTTGGCAGGTTTTTTAACTTCAAAGAAACTCCTTATTTCGAACACTGTCATTTAAGCATACAACCAAAACAAAGCTTAAGTGGTTACTGAAAATAGGAGTTTGTTTTAGGTTTTTTCCTGTATTCTATGAATTTGACGGCGGCCAAGAAGTGCCCAATCAACAAACCTGCCGAAAGCGAATAAATGAGGTGCATTAGCTACGTTGGCTTCTGATACCCGAGTACCAATTCAGTGAAAAAATCACACGACACCTTTAAGTGAATTGTCCTTCGCATTGAATGGCTGCATACTTCAACCGAGTTTATGAATTGTACAATGGGATATGATGCAAAATCCTTCGACGGCGATGATGACATTGAATGATAGGAGCTGTACGTCATACGGACTTAACATGCACCTAAAATAAACGCCTTTATTTTTCAGAGCGGACTAGAGCACGTTGATGGACCGGAAATTGATAACGAAGACGAAAGTGTCTCCACCGCTGTCGGCAATGCATGACGAAAATGTGTGTGAACGCTATAAAAGCGACGGAGCTTCCAGGTACATAATGAAATAGCTCAGCCAAAGTACAAAATCACACAATTTTTAATTTAAAGGTGTAGATAGCTGCGCAAAAGTTTCATTTCGGATTCAAATCAAAGTCAAATTTTCCGTTGCTAGTCCTCTTAACACTTCAACATAAACCAATGATAACCATTATATCAAACAAGCATGCTTTGTTTTTATTGGGGAGTGGTGTTCAACTGAGGAAGTATGATGGAGTTAAAAAGGAAAAAAATAAACTAAAGAGACGCACATTTTGAAGACGATAGCTCAGTGGTGTCGCCATCGCTCCCACACATTGATGTCTTGGTTCGAACCTCGGCCGTGCCACATACTTTGAATTTTGCTGTCCATTCTTCGGTTTAATGCACGAATCTAGACGTTCAAAAATTGAAAATGTCCAAAGATATTTCGCAATAAACTCCTATTTCCGACTCTTTCAACTGCTTCCTACTCAAAAAGATGCCAGCTAACGAAGCAAACATTTCTTTGGGTCAGGAGACTTGAAGCGGGCTTTTTTCTCCTTTTTCGATTAAATAATATTTTAACTCTCCCCAAGCTTTCTGTCATCACCCCTGTTAGTCTTCCTTATAAACTAACACATTCTGCACTAATTATACCACCCAATGCATCCTCCACGTGCAAACGCTCTCTCTTCTTTGCTTATAGGTATAGTTTTCTTTGGAAAAACTTGCCAATTGAAATAAGTTCGTTAACTAGTCTATCTGCATTCAAGCGAAGACTGCAGATTTATCTTAACACTGATTCTATCAACCTTTTATTTTCCTCATCTTTTCCCAGTAGCTTTCCCCATGAATCGGAGAAAGGACCATCGGGAATTTAAGTGACCCTCTTGAAACTATATTTTCGCTACCTCGAGTCGCCCGTGAACAATGATGTCTCCTTATGTCACCAGTCATCCAAACGATGACGTCATTCGGATGTACACATTCGGTGGTCCACAGTCTAAAATGCTACCGTTCCTTTGGATACTAACCATCATCAGAATTCAATTCTGGATCCTAAGATGCTAAGGACTTCAGTTCATTGACGCTATTTCATGAGATTTCGTTTCATACGCCTAAGTGATCAAGAACGAATCATCTCAACGTTTTTATTATCTCATTCTAAAATGCTACTGCAGTATTACCCCTATCTACCACCTGACCATTTTTTCCTTAGCAGTTTTTCTCCCACCTTCTATTCAAAAATGAAGGTCTATTTAACTCTGCCTCCATTTTAAAGGTAGGAGTTTTTTCACTGCCCATTTTTTCTAGTTCACCATTTAATTCAAAACATTGCTAACTGTTGACATAGTAGGACAAGTTATGTCTACATTATTAAGTATATGTACATTTTATCTGCACACATTCTCATAACTTTATTTCGTTACTAATGTTTGTTTAGACAGTTCCTTGCCGGTGCTAACCAAATATAAATTCTAAATAAATAAATAAAACTCTCAGAACGTGAGGTCATCTCTAGCATTGGGTCACTTCAGAAAAAACCGCTGGCTACATTCGAAAGTCCCAGACCTTCCAATTTAGCATCGATGTTTGCACTTGAGAAGAAATCCATGGAAGCATACGTCTGGGGAAGAATTTGGGCTATCTAAAAAGACTCAGGTACAGCAGGAGGATTTTTAAACCATTAAAACAAAATGGAAGGCAAACAAGAACACGCAGTCACGTACATCTGAATTTGTACTTTTGTGTCGTTATCGAGTTTAGAAAACAGCATTACTGCGAGTTTCGCCGGAGAAAAAACATTAAAACAGACCTTTCAGTGTTGAACTACGAAACGCAGTAACATTAGCATATAAATTCTTCCGATTTTATTTATATTTGTTTTCGGATATCACAAACACTGCAAAAACTACTGGTTATTTTGCATGCTGTTTTCAGATCTCTTCGCCCATTTATGCAGCTTTTTTAGTGTAATGGGATATTACCATTTCTTTTACTTTTGTTTCTACTTTTTTGCAATAATTTCTTTTGTTATTTCAGCACAATGCTGGTGTCCGTTTTTAGATAGTGATCTTTGTCAACTTCTTCGGTTGCAAAGGAAAGAGTATAAAATGATCCTTAATCTGTTTCGAACATATTCAAATGGAAAATACGTTACCATGCACAAAGCCTCCGTCTAGGGCAAGCGAAAGCTTCTCATGACTTTTCATGACCATGGCTTCCTTAAATAATTCTCCAAGATGAATTGCAGGCCTCACGGCTTATAGAATGGAGAATAGCTGACCGTTACTCATAAAGAGATGTGATTTTTAACCGGATAACGAACCAGCAGAAGGACACAAAATGAGGGAGCTGAGGACCGAACTGAAGAAGAGGACGGAAAAAGGGAAAATTTGCTCCAAATACGGGAAAATAAAATAATAATGCTGAAGAGGTCCTTCCTGTGGAATACTTCTTAGTTCATCAGAACTGGCCCTTGCCGAAGTGATGGACAATACAGGTCATATATTCAAATTTCTAGAGCCATTTTAATAAAATGAGTTAGCTCCGGTTGTGTTGTGATGTAAAATCATCAGATATAATTGCCCTGACAGAAACGTGGCTCTCGGGAGATATTCGAGCACACAAAATATCCCTCCATGGTTATCAACACTTGAGAAGAGACAGTAGAAGCCACGGAGGAGTAATCGCTGATTCTGTTAGCTCTTATATAACTGCGATTTCTGAGTTACACCCCATGACAGCAGAATTTGAAATTTTATCTTTAACTCTTACAACTAAGTACGCCACGCCACTGGCATTCACACTTGTATACCGTCCCCTGAACCGGAATTTCGAACACAATGTCATTATCCTAAGACTTGCTTAAATACAGATGTCCTTATCGTTGGAGACTTTAAGGCTCCTAATATCGACTGAGAAATTTGGACTTTTTCGGGTCCAATGGATAAATTCGGTCATCGTTTGCTTGAGATGGCTGGCGAAACATTACTCTTCTAACGTTCCAATTGCCTATACGTCGTGAGGATAATGTGCTGGATTAGCAAGATCTACCGCTAATGGGTTCTAGCGACCACGTTGTACTGCTCTTTGAGTATTCCATATTCTCAGAGCCTGACGCACTTATTCCAGCTTGCGTGCACAAATCTCAGCAATGCCGGGGAACTGTGGATAAATACTGGATAACGTTCAGCTCATTGGTTGAAAGAATTATTAATCTTAATTGTCCCCTTAAACGAAAGAAAACAAACAATCGTCCGTTGAGAATAAGTGGCGAACTTCAGATTGCCTTTAAAAGAAACAAGATGTGAAATCGGTTTCGACTTACGGGGAGAATCGAACACTTGCAGCAATACAAACGAAAATGGTGTGTCTGTGTGCGTAAGGCAAACCAACTCGAAAGGTACTATGAGCTTACCATACTACAGAACTCTTTGGAGAATCCAAAGATCCTATAGGGTTACATACGCAATAACCAACGAAATCGTGACCCAATTTCAGCGCTGTGGTCCCAAAACGGAGTACTGGAAACGGATGACCAAATGAAAGCCTCAAGCCTCTCTAAATTCTTTCAGTCGGTATTGAGTTATAAAACAAGTCTTCCCCTACTCTTCTTCTTAGGGTATCTACAACATTCGGAAATATTTGCATTAGAAAATAATATTTACTTATCGCTCACATTGTTGCGGAGATAATTACTCCGCCTGAAACCTGCCAAGTCACCGGTTTCAGATAGAATTCATCCGCATTTCCTTCGATAATTGGCCGATTTACTGTGTTAGCCAGTTCCGATGATATTTCATGAGTCCATGGAAGAGGGCGAACTATCGCATGAATGGAAAGCTGCCCTTATCTCCTCGATCCGCAAAGGAGGGTCAAAGCTGGAGTCGGAAAATTAACGTCCAATTAGTTTAACCTGTATTTTGTGCAAGGTCATGGAAAAACTTATTAAGAGACATATAATGAAGTATCTGGAGCAGGAGAACATACTATGTGCTACCCAGCCTGGCTTTCGCTCTGGTCACTCATGTCTTACGAGTGTTCGTTACTCGCTGGAAAAATTGACAAAAGCCATAGACCAAGGCCGTCCAGTTGATGTCCTTTTCTTTAACTTCAAGAAGGTATCTGATAGCGTACCCCATCGGCAACTGTTACATAAAATTTGACAATGTGGTATCCAGGGTAACGTCTTTAAATGGATGAAAAGTGTCCTGTCATGCATACTGCAAAAAGTACTTATTGGCAGCGCTGTACCCCAGTGGGTAAAAGAAGAAAGAGTTGTTCCGCAGGGTCCAGTCTTAGGTCCACTTCTGTTCTCATTTATATAAACGACTGCACTGATAATCTTGACTGTGATGCCACCCTGTTTGGAGATGATATCAAAATCTGGAAAATCATCAAATCTGTTGATGTCGTGCAGACACTACAAGAAAACCTTGAAAATTGGTTGTCTGGTCAAGCCAGTGGGTGGTCCAGTGAAGTCTTTCGCTTGAAATCTGGGAGGAGACCTTTCCCCAAACACTAGTACTAACTGAACGGAATTTCCTTAAAAGAAGACGATAAGAACAAAGATCTAGGCATCTGGAGAACTTTCAACCTAATGCCCTCCGAACACTCTAAATGGACAAAGGTAGAAAGTGGTATTTCACAGGGTTCTGTTTTGGCCCCCCTACTCTTCCTGATCTACGCGAATGACTTTCTCAATGATCTAGCTTTTTAAGCTGTCATGTTTGCAGATGACATAAAAATATGACTGAAGTCAGCTGCACTGATGACGCAAAAGGGTATCTATCGAATATCGACAAACTAAGTGCCTGGTCGGCCAGGTTTTCTTAAGTTGAGTGTATCCAAGTGTGTGATCCTACACATAAGCGCCGGTCGAAAAGTTTATCTGAAGCACCAGAACTTTATATATGGCATTACCTTAAAAAGAGGTAGAAACACACAAAGATCTGGGCATGTGGACAACTGCGAATTGGATGCCCTCAGAACACTGTAAGAAAGCAGTCCAGAAGGCAACATGTACACTGCATTGGAGCAGATGTGCGTTTAAAATATTTTCCCCTGATTTTATCGGAAAAGTCTATGGTGTCTTCGTGAGACCACATTTAGATAACGGAATACCAGCCCTGATACCGTGTATGAAGAAAAATGTTGACCTCCTCGAACAGGTGCAACGAAGAGCAATGAAGATGGTCGACGGTCTTAAGACTTCACCGTACCAAGAATAATTGAAAAAGCTTTACTTATTTCCTCTTTCCTACAGACATTTATGGTGTAGCCTGCTCTGGACATTCCGGATTATCCGGGGCCATGATTCCTCCCCTGAGATCGGAGGATTTCTTCGAGTTTTCCTGCACAACGCATCTGCGTGGTCACCCTTACAAGGTCAAAAGCGAACGCACGCGATTGAACCTCAGAAAGTTTTTTTCAGCCAACGAGTGGTAGGACCTTGGGTCAAGGCCAAGGTCAAAGGTGGTTGGTTCAAATTAAAAGATAAGTGAATTCTCGAATTTTAAACCTATTTTTTTGTTTCCTGTCGAAACTGTTAGCTTAACTTTTGAAAATTTATTTGTATTTCTACCTGTTTATCAAATGCACACACCTGCAGTTATTCCAATTGACAATAGGGAGAAATATATGGTTTTAAACTGATTCACCGTACATATCCTCATTAAAGTTCTCGTAGATTTACGTAGAAAGGACGGGATCCAAAGATTGTTTCTAGAAATAAAGTTGAAATATTGTAAGCATACCTTATTTCCAGCGAAAATAATTTGCAGTAGTTGCTATACCAGTTGATATAAGTTTCATCCTGCAAAGCCTCTAGCTTACTCTATTTTCACTTTTAACTCGTCAACTAGCAGACTTTTGCTTGCAGTGCTTTGCTTAAAACATCTATTTCAAATCGTTCATCTTTTATTCCACAAAATATCATTTGTGCCAATTTTCCTTTCGTATTATCGATTTGAAAAATACTTATATTTTAAAATCAATATGAAACTAGAGTTAGCGCTTAGACGCAAATGTCCTTTTAGCGTAAAACTTCCACTAGAGCAACCCAACGTACACATGATGAACTTAGACCTTGAAGCCCAGGAAAATATTAATAAATAAATAAATAAATTGTATATTAAAGGCCCAGAGGGCCCCATCATTACAAACTTAGTATCGTGGTTTAAATAAATACAAAGTGGATAATTACCACACTATGTGAGAATCCATATGAACAGCAGCAATGAGTAGTATGGTAAGCATATCCGATTCAGAACGATTTGCCATTTTTAAAGCAAAAGTCAACAATCTTTTGCATTAACGGTGAACTTGAAAAGAAGCAGTAAAAGACTCCTACGGTTTAATTGGAGGTGGAGTTCGGCGAGCCACCAATTAAAAAAAACTAGGAAAAAAAAACTGCTTCACTAAAAAGTAATAGCCAGATGCAATGGGATAGTATTGTGGTGTTGCTGTCAACGCATTAGGGTTCAGAACGCTCCTTTTCGGGTGAGAGATAGTATAGCAGTCAGAGCTACTGTTTATAACCACCAATGGAGTTGAGAGAGGAGGAACTCATTGTGGACAACAGGGTCGAAACGAAGAAGGGACAGTAGAAGTCACGAGATCATCATTGAGCAGCGACATTTCTGACTGCAAAGTCCACAAAAAAAGAGGCGAATCCATCAGAACCCACCTCGATCATCAACTGAATCTGTAGACCATCGTCAGGGTTGCGAAATCGGAGGAAAGTATCAAGGTTGTCAAGAGTTGGCGATGCTAGTTTAAAATGCTAGTCTAAATATGGTTCTCTCTTCATGATCATTGGTACTATTTTTGACAGAATGTTGTGTTTACTCACTTCTCAACAATGCAAGAAACTTGAGCCGTTTATACGCATGGTAAGTTCTGAGTCATATGACCGACATTAGAGAAGTTTCAACTTTCTTTTAAAAAACGTCCCTAAATGTCAAATCCCCTTGGGCGTTGTATTTCATTTCATTTACTCATGCGGCTTTAACTTTAAAGTCACTGAAGCTAAAAGGTGGTCTTCCAGTAGCAAAAACCCGCCAATTCTGGTCAAACTTTTTTCGGCAATTGAAGTGGACCTTATTTTTCGAAGCATGAGCACTCAGCTCAATATTTGAAAAAAACGTTGTTTATCAGTAGGCATAAAACCCCAATGGAACCTCGGGTTTCAGCATTATAAGCCAACGAGAAGCCTTGGTCTACACATTCAATACCAAATGTTATCTCGGGAATTTCAGCTGAATCTTCACCCGTTAACCTTGTTCCCAGTTCAAGTGAAATCGCGTCAACGCCACTTCTTTCACCTCTCAAGCAAAAGCCACGCCCTGCTATAACTGCCACATCAAGTAAACCTAAGAAAATCCCTAGTAAATCTTAGTCACTGGCTAAGTCAGGCTTTTAAAATCAGTAATGCCATTACCGATGGGAAACCTGCTAACACCTCAGCATCTAAAACAGATGCGAATGCTAATGTTAGTATCTTTCACAACCCAAAAACTTGTCTGAAATCCCCAAATAATTAAGCCTTCTGATTATGTTACCAGTTTTTCGAAATCATTTATTCCTTTTTCAAATGCACGTTTTCCGCAAATTTATGCTAACTTCCCTCAAACTCTCATTTCTATGCCACCCCTATCTTTCCCATGCCACAATATAGCCTTCCCTTCCGTGGTTTTCATCCAAATATGCCGTTGTAGAATAATCTCAGTTCTTTTAACAGTAACATTTCGACAAATTGTAGACCAGAGCAATTTGTTTCCCACCTTTCGTTTCTTCTTTCAAGTTTTCTTCTCCGCCACCAAATTATCCTTTTCTATAAATACTGATGAGTGTAATCTGCAGCTCAGGAATACGCTCAGCTTAGTTTCACTTAATGCAAGATCAGTTGTAAATAAGATGGCTGAGCTTAGAACAGTAGCCTTTAGCTTGATCCAGATGTGTTGTGCATCACTGAATTCTGGGCTCAGTCTCTTATTTCTAACTCGAAGCTTGCTATAGATAATTTCAATTTGTACCAACAAGACCACGCTGAAAAACGTGGCGGTGGTTGCCTCCTTTATATTAAGTCATCGTTTGTACATTTCCCTTTTCAGCTGAGCATTTCGTCCTTTTCTGGAAATGTCTGCTTAGCTTCAGTCATCCTCCCGCACAATAAGAAAGTGGTAATTGGCTGTGTTCACCTAAGAGAGAAATACCTTCTTAATGTGGCTCAGCATGGTTTTCTCGAAAAAAAGGTCTTTGACCCTTGCCAGCTCTCTTTCTTCGATCATGTGCTACAATCTAGAGACAGCGGTTATGCAATTTACACCGTTTACTTCGATTTCCCTAAGGCTTTTGATCGTGTTGACCATGATCTCCTACTGCTGAAACTTGCCTCCTTTGGCATAGGTAACAAGCTTCTGAACTTAATATTTTCCTATTTGAATTCTCACGCACAACGGGTTAAAATTTCTGATGTTATCTCCAACCCCAAGCATGTGAGGAGCGGAGTTATTCAGGGCAGCGTGCTCGGCCCGCTTCTATTTTGCCTCTTTGTCAACGATGTTCCTGATTGTTTTCAGTATGGTAGGCCCTTTCTGTACTCTGACGATTTAAAAAGTTGCCTATCGATATAAACCGATTGATCGCAACATCGTGCTTGAGCTCTTAAAAACGGATCTTCAGGTCTTCGCTCAGTGGTGTCGCACATGGCGCCTCTCAATTTCTTGGCAAAAGTGCTTCGTTATGGTTATTGGCGACAACCATCAGCCCCACCTTAGCATAGATGGTCACGATCTAAACGTGCCCGGAGTTATAAAGGATCTGGGCATATCCTATTCTAGTAGTCTTAATCTGTCAGAGAACTGCGCCCTGATTGTCTCGAAAGCACGCCAAACTACTGGGTTTATTCTCAGAAATTTTAAAACCGTCAAAATTAGAATCAGCCTCTATAAAATGTATGTCAGGCCTAGTCTGGAATACTGTTCGTTTCTATTTAGTCTTCTGCACGCTAGTGAACGAAAGAAGATAGAATCAGTCCAGCACTTCTTTACAAAAATAGTTTTCTATTCAGATCACCGAAACCTGTCCTACCAACAACGCTGTGAGCTTAAAGCCTTGACCCGCTATGGCTTCGTAGATTACAGAAGGGACTATTTTTACTGTTAAAACTACTAAACAGTCGTACATTTAACCCCCTTACATCTCTGAGGCACCTCGACCACTCTCGGCGCACCAGTCATCAAGATGTATTTTTATTTCTTCCTTTGGCACGCACAGTTAGATACCGACAGTTTTTTTGATAAACGCTATAGCAATCTGGAATAAGCTACCTAGAAGTATCAAAATTCAGCAAAGCTATCCCTTGTTTACGCGAACTGTCACTAGTTTCCTACATTCAGGACACCTTCCAAAACGTTTGGGTGCTGACTCTGTTGAAGCTCTCTTCGGTTCTGATGGCGTTCACGGACTCTGAATCCTGTGCCGGTCTTCATGCTGAGGGGAAAATTTACTGGCTCTGCAGACCTCAATCGGCTTATTTCTCAGTCGAGAGCGAACAGCCGCTCGCCAACATACCTGCTGGTGCAGAATACCGGATCCGTAACACTGAATGGAGAGGTTCTTCACTGGGCACCTGTGTTAACGCGTCCCTGTCCAGAACTTTAATAACTCAATAAGCTGCAGTTTTTTCTCCTGAAAACACATGAAACAATGATCAGGAGTTTTTTTCACTTTCAGCTTGACTCTCTACTGTTTATATATTTTTTTTGACCTTGCCTGTAAACTGGCAATAAATAAATAAAATAAAATTAAGTCATCGTTTGTACATTTCCCTTTTCAGCTGAGCATTTCGTCCTTTTCTGGAAATGTCTGCTTAGCTTCAGTCATCCTCCCGCACAATAAGAAAGTGGTAATTGGCTGTGTCTATAATCCTCCGTGTTATTTTGGCAATGAAAGCGAGCTCTGTGAACTATTTGAAAAAGTTGCAGACACTCAATTTGATGTCAAAATAATCGTAGGCGATTTTAATCTGCCAGACATTGACTGGCAGGCAAATTCCTCTCCCAAAACTTCAGAAATTGGTCGATACTATTAACTTTTCAAACATGTCCCAACTGCTCAGTTCAGTGACTAGAAATGAAAACATTTTAGATTTAATTTTTACAAATTATGTCCACCCTCTATTTACGAATTTTCATCGTGATCTATTTAAAAATGATAACGCACTTATTAACTGTTCTTTTCCAGTCACCCTTCTTACAAAGCCTGAGGTCAAATGCAATAAGATCAACTTTGCTAACACAAACCATGAAGTAATGAATAATTTCGTTAGCACTCTAGATTGGCATAGCATATTTTCAATCAACGATGTAACCTTTTTCCATGAGCTATCGCAAATCCTCATAGAAAAAATCCAGATTTTTATCCCGTTTAAGATTTTTAATTAAAATACAGCTCCTTCTACGGTTCCACATTTTCTCCAAAATTGACTTAAAAAAATTACGAAAACAACTTATAGATTCATCTTAAATATCTTTGTCAGTTCAGGAACGGTTGCCGCGCGGTTTGAATTTTCGAGCAACAAGAAGACCGAATTTAATCGAGTCTTTGCACTGAAACAATCAGTCCACAGACATTAATTGGTTCAAATTATTGAATCAATTAACTGAATCTTCCGCTCAGTGCCTTCGATACCCTCACAGTTTGACTAGGAGAGTTCTCCAAATCGAGCACTGTCGGAAATCTTGGCCTACATAACCCACCAGTCCAATCCATTCTCTCTCCAGGGTTTCTGAGGACTTTTGTTCGACTAGGACAGTTCTCCAAATAGAGCAACCTGCCGGAAATTTTGGCTTGGCCTTCACAACCTACCAGTCCAATCCAGGCTCTAACTGCTCGTCAGGCTTTCTGAGGAGTATCTACAAAACAGGCTGAGTCGTTCATTATCCATATTCTGTCTAATTGATTTTGCAATTTATATCGAGTAACTCGTTATAACAAATACTTTTAACAACTTCCACTAGCAGAAGTAGTTAAGAACGTTCGGGGATTTCATTAATTTGCAAAAAAGGCGGTATAGATAATTTATATACTGTTTGTGTAAAAGCGCTGATAGTGTAAACCTACACCTAGCCACTCGTTACTTCTTAAGTCACCACACAAAAATTCAAAAAGTCATGCCGCAAGCCGGAATTGAACCCGCGACCACCAACGCGATGGTGACGCTCGCTAACCACTCGACCACCTCATCACGGCGGCGAGCGCTCTCTCAAATTAATATGCATGCTATTGACAACACTGCCATTTGTGGAGGCTGTCATAAACTGTCCATGAAGCTAAACCAGCTCGAGGATGAGATAAGACAAATAAAATCTGCGCTAAAAGGCACCTCTAAAGCAGTAGATGCCACTCAGGAGTCCACTGAACGACTTACCAGAAGCAAAACCATCGATACCCGATCAAAGGGTATCCCAACAACAACTTTGAAAGCTGCTTCGGCTGCTGAACAGCAAGTACCAACGGCGCAGGACAAAAATAGTCCGCCTAAAACAAAAAAAGCCGTCCAAACCGCAAAACTGACACCAAGAAGGAAAAAGCCAATGGACAACCGACTTCGAAAGATTCCTCAAAACAGCTTGAACACGAAGCTTTGACCATTGCCTTGTCCTCCACAGGAAGTACTGAGATTCTCACACCAAGCACAAGCAGTAGAACCGATTCCCCAACCAAAAATACCACCTGCGATTCAAAATCGTCGAACCCGTGGAATTCGCCGAATCGAAAAAAAACCGGATCAAAGCCAACGCATAGCCAATCAGCATCCCCTCCATCATCACCAGTTCGCAACGTGAAACCTTCCCACCAGATAGAGGAAGACAGCGTCGTAGTTACAAAAAATGCCACGGACAGAAAAAAAAGCTTCATAATACAGGGACTACCTGAATCAACAGCTGCGACTCCAGTAGACCGATATTCTGAAGACATGAACCACTTTCGTGAACTTCTGAACAATATGCTGGAACCAAATACGTCGATTGAACTGGAAAAAGCCTTCCGCCTTGGAAAACGGCCCGAAAGCCAATCCGAATCAACACGTCCTAGGCCTCTAAAAGTTATCTTGACCAGTAGCCAGGATGCCAGTCACATTCTGTCAAGGCGCTTTAAGTTACAAAACTCAAACCCTGGAATTTTTTTTCAACAGGACTTCTCACCTGCAGAGCGGAACAAACGCCATCAACTTGTCATCGAACTAAGACGGCGGCTCAGCGAGGGGGAAACGAACTTGGTTATTTACAACAACCAAGTGATCCATCGTCCATTATTCTCCCCTGGAGAGGCCCGTTCCGGATTACCACGCAGTTGGCCCAGTAAACAGGGGCTCGCGCCCGACTGTTAGCACTTTCCGAGCAAACCGAAAACTAACATGCATGTACACTAATGCACAGAGTATATTATCGAAGCTCGACGAGCTTAAGATTCATATCTGCGATCTATCTCCAGATATAATTTCCGTAACAGAAACTTGGTTGTCCCAACACGTGGACGACCGAGAGGTAAATATGGCTGGCTACCAACTTTTTAGAAAAGACAGGAAAGAGCGTAAAGGAGGTGGCGTACTCACATACGTGAAAAGCGAAATTACAGTTTTAGACAAAACTTATAAACTCGCGCCTACTTCCGAGGCGATATGGCTATCCGTAAAAGTGCCAGGTACATCAAGTCTAGATGTCCTGACAGTCTACCGCCCACCGAGAAGAGACCCCGTAGCTGATGCTTACCTGCTAGAGGAACTTGAAAAGATTGCCACACGGTTGGATATCCTGATCATGGGTGACTTTAATGCGCCTCACATCGACTGGAGCTCGACCTGTGCACATAGTTCTGATCTAGCCTTCGACGGTTGTTTTCTGAGCACGACACTAAAGCTACGTCTCACACAGCACGTCACTTTTCCAACCAGGGTGTGCGAAGGACAACAGGCCAATTGCCTGGACCTAGTTCTCACGAAGTCGCACGACAGCATCGACGAAGTGTCGTGTCTACCGCCGCTAGGCAAAAGTGACCACGTGGTAATGCGATGGGAGTACTCACTATTTTCTATACCAGCAAGACCCACAACAATCAGAAGGAATATATGGCAAGGCGATTTCGGTGGAATGAGGGCCGAACTCATGCGCACCCAGTGGGAACCTTTATTCTTTGGAAACGTAACCGAGGACTGGGAAACGTTCCGGGACATACTGCACAGGCTCATGGAAAAACACTGTCCAATTTTGAGAAAAAGGTTAACGAACAGACCGCGATGGCTTTCGCAGGCCTTAAAAATTCGAAGTTAACAAAAAGCGGAGATTGTGGAAAAAATCGCTTACGGACGGAACTCCTACATCTCTAAATGCGTATAAAATGCAGAGAAATCGGGTCAAGGGCCTTATTTTTAGAACAAGACAGGCTTTCGAAGTGGACCTGCTGAACCGGGCCACCGTGAACCCGAAACTGTTTTACGGTTACCTCAGACAGAATACACGGAACAAGGATCCAATACCCCTGCTGAGGACCGCCGAGGGCATAGACCTCACTGAAGACGGTGCGAAGGCTAATCATCTTTCGGAATTTTTCCAGTCGGTTTTCACAAAGGAAACGAGATACGATCACCCTACCGATGGCTTCGAAGTGGATACAATAGTCGAGACTGTTAATTTTACCGAGACTACTGTCCTCAAGGAACTTTTGGGGTTAAAGGAATCCAAGTCTCCGGGTCCCGATGAAGTACCTGCCAAGCTGTTGAAAGAGCTCGCGAGAGAGTTGGCAAAACCACTCTCTACGCTTTTCCAAGCATCCTTCCAGACCGGAAGTCTACCAGCCGACTGGAAATCCGCATGGATTACGCCGCTTTATAAGGGTGGAAGCCGAGCCTCTGCTAACAATTATCGACCGGTCAGCCTAACTTCAGTTTGCTGCAAAATCATGGAAAAAATAATTAAGCAACAACTAATACAGTTCTTCGAACATAACAATCTGCTATCCGATGCCCAGCACGGTTTCCGTAGAGGTAGATCCTGCGTCACAAATTTGCTCTACTGTTTAGAACGTTGGACTGAAGCGGTCGATAGTGGTAATACGGTGCACGCAGTCTATATAGACTTCAAAAAGGCTTTTTATAGCGTGCCGCACCACCGCCTTCTTTATAAACTCAACCGCATAGGCGTAAGAGGTAGACTTCTGACATGGATAGAAAACTTCTTAACTGGCCGCTCACAAACTGTGCATATCAGCGACAAACAGTCGACTAAAGTTGAGGTCGAGAGTGGTGTTCCCCAAGGCTCTGTTCTCGGCCCTATACTGTTCATTGTCTACATCAACGATTGTGCCAACGAACTGGACTGCGATATTGCCATGTTTGCCGATGATCTCAAACTTTGGCGCGTCATTCAAACTGCGGCTGATGAAGAGAACTTGCAGGCAAACTTAAATCGACTCCAGAAATGGTCAAATGACTGGCTCTTGCCGTTTAATGAGAGCAAGTGCAACATCATACGAGTCGGGAAAAGCAATCCTTCGAACCGTACGATTTACAGTCTGAATGGCATTCCATTGAAAGAAGTGGATGTCCAAAAGGACCTTGGAGTCTGGATCACGCCTTCGCTTAAACCCTCCCTACATTGCGCAAAGGTAGCGAAGTCAGCCATGTCGATTCTGTACCTCGTTAAACGAGCTTTTGCAGCCTTCACTACCGACTGTTTCGCTAAAGTCTTTGGAACATTCGTGCGGCCACAGCTGGAGTCCGCTGTCCAAGCTTGGAGACCCTGGGCGGCGAAGGACATCAACATCCTCGAAAAAGGTCCAAAGGCGAGCAACCAAACTTGTCCTTGGACATGGCTCACTGCCTTATGAAACACGGCTGTCGAGTCTCAATCTCTTTCCCTTGCACTATAGACAGCTTCGGGGTGACCTGATACTAACATTCCGCATACTACGTATCCAGGACTGTTGTCTGGTGCCAGGGGATTTCTTCGAGTTAGCAAAAACAACGAACTTGAGAGGTCATCCTCTCAAATTACGTGTGACTGGAGCAAGGCTAGACACTCGGAAGTACTTCTTCTCCAAAAGAGTAGTAGAAGCTTGGAATAGTCTTCCTCTGGATGTTGTAATGTCGGACTCCTGGAGGTTTTTAAGCGAAAGTTAGATCGATATAATGGTGCGAGCTACAACACTAACTGAAAGCTGCAAGTGTGACGTCATAAAGTAAGGCATTAATGATACTACTAGTTATATTTGAGTAACATTTCCTTGTTTGTTATTTTCGTTTGAGGGCTTGCATTCTCCCATTACTCCCATGCTGGGGTCCTCGAGGTCTCGATGCTTAACTTATTTACACACCTTGGTGACACCGTGAGTATTCGCATCAGCTGGACCTGGCGTCCGTCGTCCATGAGGTGTATGAACGTTATCCCCTGGTTCGAACCGCAATGGACCGAGGATGATCTGGACATCTATTTCAACCTTTGAAATCCCTCAACGGACGCTGCAATCAGCAATGGAGCATCATGTGACCTCCGAAATGCCCCCCGTTGGACCCCTCCCAAGGGCGACAGTTTTTTTCTCCTAAATATCACCGGGAGTTTTTTTCACTGTCTGCTCTTTTTCAACTTTGTTCCACTATGTTGGCCTCGCCAACATATCGAGATACTATTTTTTGATACCACAACTCGTATGTACAAATAGGGAATTCAAAGGTGACTCACCTACATCTCCCTCAAATATACTGATACTGATACTGATTTAAGGATTGCACAAATATTTGAATTAGCATCGAAAATTAGGCTCGCGAGAGATAAGCATAGGGAGTCTCGGAGACTAAGAGATGCCAATTCATCCAAATCTGTTGCTCACATCTTCCATGTTCGGTCATCGGCTAAGTCTCTGAATGTAAGTCCGCGTTAACTTGACTGTAACAAAGTCTCGTTACAGACGATTTGGGCAAATCAAAATGGTTAAATTCGTTTTTTTGCGAACCACTTGACCACAGAAACTAGCCTCACTCCCTCAATTCCTCTGCTTTCAAATGCAAATTCACTTCTTACAACAATTAATTTCTCACCCTCACGTATTCAAAAAGAAATAGCTAACCTTAATAATTCACATTCGTTTGGAACTGATAATATTCCAATCACAGTTTTTAAACAGTTCAGGGATTTTCCACCTTTACTAAGCAAATTATTCTCAGTAGTTCTCGAAAACGGTTTCTTCCCTGATTATTGGAAAACGTCGATTATAATAACAGTTTTAAAATCTGGTTCTCGATTTGACAGTCATAACTATTGCGGTGTTCATAAAACGCCCTCTCTTGCTGAACTCTTCGAAAAACTAATTGCAAAACAAATTACAGATTTTGGCATACGTAATCAAATTCTCAAATATTTCCAACATGGCTTTTCACCGGACAGCTCTTGTGAAACCTGCCAAATATCTTTTCTAAATCGACTAACCTCTCTTCAAAATGGTCATCTATCTGTAGTAGTTATCTATTTTGATGGTAGTAAGGCATTCTATAAAGTGCCTCGTAGACAACCTCTAGCTTAACTAGAATCTATGGGATTTTGTAGTCTCCTTACTGAATTTTTTAGATCATACCTATATGATCGAAAAAAAAGTTTATTGGGGTCTTCATACTCAAGTGCTACCCCGTCTGTGAATGGTGTCCTTCATGGTACCATATTAGATCCTTTGTTGTTCTTACTGTATATAAATGATGTCTCATCGATAGTTAAACATTTTTAATCTTATATTTATGTGTATGACTTCAAATTCGTGCATTCTTTCTCTAACTCTACGACCGAACGCTATCCAGAACAAATCTATTCGGACTTAGACGCTCTTTCGCCACTGAGCTCCACATGACTAATGGAGTTCTCACCTTCTAGGTGTCGCTACATGAGTTTTGGGCCTGTAAGGCTGCCACAACCTGTTATTTTTAAAGGTAGCCCTATGACTGAATGTTCCTCCATCAAGGGTTGGGCTTAAGCTACACCAATAAATAAGATCTTTGCCTCATGCCAATAGAATAACGGCAAAAGCTGCTCAGATATGCAGCTTTATTTCTTATAATTTCTACCTTCCTGAAATTAAATTAAGACTTTCTCGTATGTTTGTGCTTCCCATTCTTGAATTTTGCTGTCCGTTTTTCGGTTAAATGAACGAATCTAGCCGTTCAAATTTGAAAATGTCCAAAGATATTTCACAAAAAAACTCCTGTTTTCGACTCTTTCAAATACTTCCTACTCAACAAGATGCCAGCTAAGAAAGCTGAAATTTATTTGAGTCAGGAGAGTGGAAGCAGGCTTCTGTCTCCTTTTCCGACTAAATAATAGCTCAGCTATCCCCAAGCTTTCCGTCATTTCCCCTGTTAGTCTTCCTTAGAACCTACGAAAATAATGCACTAATTATACCTCCCCCTGCATCCTCTACGTGTAAACGCTCTCTATTCTTTGCTTCTAGGTATAGCTTTCTTTGGAATAACTTGCCAATTGAAATTAGGTCGTTAACTAGTCTACCTGCATTAAAGCGAAGACTGCACATTTGTCTAAACACTGATTCTATTAACCTTTTATTTCTTATCTTTTCTCAGTAGCTTTCCCCATGACTCGGAATAAGGACCATCGGGAATTTAAGTGACCCTCTTGAGACTATATTTTCGCTACGTCGAGTCCCCCATGAACCATGATGTCTCCTTTTATCACCAGTCATCCAAATGATGAAGTTATTTGGACGTCCACAGTCGAAAATGCTGCCGTTTCGTTGGATACTAACCATCATCAGAATTCAATTCTGGATCCTAAGATGCTGAGGCCTCGAGTTCATTGACGCATTTTCGTGAGATTTTGTTTTATACGCCTAAGTGATCAAAACGATCAATCTCGACGTTTCTTTATCTCATTCTGAAATGCTACTGCAGTATTACCCTCCTCTACCACCTGACCTTATTTTCCTAAGCAATTTTTTTCTCCGAGCTTCTATTCGAAAATTAAGGTTTATTAAACGCTGCCTCCATTTTTAAGGTAGGAGTTTTTTCAATGCCTATCTTTCTAGTTCACTATCAATCTCAAAAAATCGCTTACTGTTTACCTAGCAGGAAAAGTTATGTCTACATTATTAAGTATTTGTAAATTTTATCTGCACACATTGTCATAACTTTATTTCGTTACTATTTTGGTCTTAGACAGTACCTTGCCGGTGCTAACAAAAAATGAATTCTAAAAAAAACTTTCAGAGAAACTCAATTTGATGAACATTCACAGATGAGCGATGATTGCGGATCTGGCTTTCGTACTTTTAATGAGCCCGACTTCCGGCCATTGGCTCTGTGTGTTGACCGCGATGGGGAAATTTTGGGTATTTACTGGCCACGCGTAATTGACGTGGACTTTGGACAATTTGTCTTTTGGGAAAGCTCATGCCTTGAGCGTAGCATGCGTTGTGCCATGATGAGTGGACAAGCTCGGTATATGTTTGGCTAACTGCTCTAATGGTTGGACTATATGAGACAAGCATATAAAACTGTGAGCGAGTGTCTTCTTCCGATAAAGGTCCAGATGTTTAGTTTAGAAGTGCCACAAGACTTTTGTTTGCAGGTTCTATAGAATGGCGACACATCATCGTTAACGATGGCTGGAGGTTTTCAGGCCACTGGGTGAGGTAGAATTTAATGCTCTTTCTCATTATTGGATTCAATTACGCTTTCTTAACCCTCCTTTGAAGTGACTGGGAGTGCACGATTAGAGTTCATCAAACTACTTCCTAACATAATACGGGGCTCTGATCGACAACTTCAAGGTCCTCAACTAAGAATTCGGGAAGATTAGTTATGTGGAAAAGCTTTTACTGAGACCGAGAGTGTGTACGCAGTGCCGCAAGCATTCCCGGTTTGCATCCTCACCAGAAAAGTCGATTTCAGGGTCCATCGTTGACATTAATAACTACAAGCGTGCGTGTGTTTTGTTGTCTGAAGTCAATCATCAAATGGCGAAGTGTCAATTGGCCTCAAGCTCTCGCGAGGGCAGGGCCATGCACATAGTCGTTGGTAAAAGTGGTCACAGCATTTCTATGCTGACAAAAGAAAACTCTGGCCACATTATTCAATAGATTAAGTCACCTCAGTAATCAACAATTCATTTAGAAATGAAACGAGGAGGAAAATAAAATTATGCGATGGTCATCGGTTTAAGGACCATACCAACAAGCAAGGAATTTACAACATGGAAATTTGTCACATTGCGCACAAGTTTCCAGCTGAACAAGTAAAATATTTAAAATCAGTTTTCACGTATACGGAGAACCCTTTGTAATGTTCCAACTTTGAATGCTTGGTAAGGAAGAGAACAAGAATACTTGCCCACTTTCAGTTAAGATGTTAACAATTTAATTGTTGTTCCGGATAATCTATACCTGATCTTATTTCGGGCGGAAGATCGTTCCAAGAGAAAGTGTAGTTAAAAGCAAATAAAATCGTTCGTTTGGATAAATATCAAAGAGGTAGTGGTCTGATCATCGAGGCGTTACGTGTATATCAGTTACTAACCGGAATGATGGAGTTATTACGTCGAAAAATTTAAACTGAATGCAATACAACGCAGGAAACAAAGATCAGCTTGATACTTCTTACCTATAACGCTAGTAAATTGACATCCCTCATAATAAAGAAAATTAGATTCCTCACGAGAGAAGATTCTTTGAAAAAAACACTTGAACTTTTTTGATATTGCTCGGGTCCCAGACCTTCATTGGACTAGAGAAAAAACAGCAATATTCGCAAGTAGTTCAATTTATTTGAGAAAAATAGCTTACGACTTTGAACTCCCTAGTCGTCACATAAAATGTTTAAGAAATACTAACAGTGTAAAGAAATTGCAGTCAAGTGAATGTAAACAGATCCAATCGTTCGCTGGTGTCGTAAAGTTATGTATTCACATAGTCCATTTGTGCTGCAGCATATGTAGGTCAAGCCCATCTTTAAATATTTACATAGATTGAGACTAAAATCACCTCAGGTAGGATATTCCACGGTAACAAGACACAGTTGGATAAAACATATTTCCTCACACCCAATCTTCCTTGAAACACACGTATTTTAAAGAGATGCCCCGGGAGATAAGTTGTAGTGGTGAGTTGGAAAAAGTCATCACACAGGAGGGTGCAGTTCCAGCCACGCAAAAAACAGAAAGTTTGTATCAAGTTAGATATATAGACGTTTTATTTGAGTGCCCGGAAGGGCACTGTTATTGGAAAAAAAAATGAGTGCGAAATCGTCTACAATTAAGTCATGAATAGTAGCTCAGCTTCTTGGCAAAGAAAAATGACACAAATCAGTGTGATCAAAAAATTGATATAAAAGCAGACAGTGAAAAAACGCCTTAGGAATGTTTATGGAAATGGCATAGGTTGAATGGGTTTTGTGGGTTTTTAAGGAGAAAAATCTGTCTCCACCCAATTGCCGATATCTAAGAGGATAGAGATTAAGATTTCGTAGGCGGATCCCATATGGTAGTGCACGCTGACCCCTAACTGATTTATTGGCTCGCCGCTGTACCCTTTGAGCAGGCTGGAATTCTTCTGCATCCAGGGTCTCCAGGCCTGGATCGCGTATTCAAGATGCAGCCTTAAAAAACAAACCTAAGTGTTTACGAAAGCAATCTACGTCAAAAACTGTAAATGGACGCTTGATGGCGTAGAACATTTAATTTGCGGCTTGAGCCACCTTGGAACATTGAGTAGAAGGCTTTAGGTTGTCTGTCATCCAAGCACCAATATCCTTCTGGGTTTCTGATTCTTGTGGTTGTATTCCATTCAGATAATATGGTCGAGCATGAGAAATCGGATTTAAATTATCTAGATGCAGCAGGGTACATCTGCTCGAGTTGAAGGGCAGAAACTATCTGCGAGAACACGCATCTAGTTCACGAAGATTTTCCTGGAGTTCGGCTTCGTCGGCACCATTGTGGAGGACGTTCCATATTTATATATCATTTGCAAACATGACACACTCACAGTCCAACTCCTGTATGCAATCATTAACAACCCTGAGAAAGAGGATCGGTCCGAGAACCGAACCTTGTGGGATACCACTCTCTATGACAGTGCACCTTGATTGCTCTCTCCTACAAAGATATCTTTAGAACGTTCAATAAAGAAATTCTCAATAAATGCAAGAAGTTGGCGCCCGTTACCGATCACTCTCAACTTGTACGGGAGATGCTGGTGCTGAACACTATCAATCTTAGCCACATGCACCATGTCTTTGCGTCGAGTGCTTTTTTAAGTTTTGCGTCGTATAAAGTAAGTTCATTACGCACGATCTCCCCCTACGAAAGCCGTATTGTGCATTGGACCAGAGTTTGTGGGTTTCCAGGTGAATAATCAGCTCCTTTTTGATAATCTTGCAGCAGATGAATGCCAGACAGATGGGACTGTAGTAAGTCACGATTGCACGACTAATGCTTTTGTAAAGTGGTGTTATGTGGGCGGTTTTCCAGTCTGTGGAAAGAATTCCAGTATCGAACGATTTCTAGCACATAATGGATAGCGGTTTGGCCAGCTCTCGAGCCAGTTTGAAGAGCAGTTTTGCTCAAGTCATCCGGGTCTGGAGATTTACTTAATTTTAAGTTTATTAAACTCTGCAACAACCACCTCCTCTTGAAACTGAATATCCTGATTATCTTCGTATTAAGTCCGGAAATAAAAAATCATGCGATATAAAACCACGTGTGTGCGCAGACTTTGCATAGTTTGATCTGCATAAGGTGGTCAATGCAGTTTATTCGTATAAATTTTACTCAGTGCCTATTGGTGGAGCACTGTAAGAATGAAGTATTTTGATGGATTATGGAATCAGGAAATTTAGTGGAGCCGAAATGATAGATGACAAAAGTCCACCTGCCAAGTCGAAGTGTATTTCTACAGCCAAGGTTGATATATATTGATTTTTTTTCAATCTGCATTTGCGTCTTGTTCAGAAACCTAATGCAAACACTTATGTCATCATCTTAAATGAAAGTTTGCGAGCGTCTGATTTCTAATGACATCCCCATCCTAGAATACTGCTGTCCTTTTTTGGGTCTAATAAACCCCTGTAACCCTGGCAAAATCGAAAATATTGCAAGATATTTAGATTTTACTTAAACACTCTTCCCCGTGTTTGATCCGGTATTTCTAGTACTAACAGTTGTCATTTGGCGAACCCCAAGTTTTGGGTAAGAAGACGCAAAGCTGGCATTCACTTCCTGTTTCGCATTAATTCTAGCCGTAATCTTCCAATATTTTGCTCTCACTCCAGTCGGTTTGTTTTATTTAGAATTAAGAATTTATATTTGGTTATCGCTGGGAAGGAACTGTCGAAAAATATTATTACAAAAATAAAATTATGACAATGTGTGCAAATAAAATGTCCAAATATTGAATAATGTAGTTAGAAATTGTCCTGTTAGGGCAATAGTTAGCGATGTTTTGAAATTATTGTGAAATAGAAAATAGGCAGTGAAAATGTCCTTCCTTGAAAATGCAGGCTTAGGAAAAAAAGGTATGGGTTAGGGTAGGCTAATACTGCAGAAGAATTTCATAATGAGCTAATGAAACGCCAATATGGTCCGTTCTTGATCACGAAAACGCATGAAACATTCTCGTGAAAAGGTGTCAGTGAACATGAGGCACCAGCATCTTAGGATCCAGAATTGAATACTGATGATGGTAAGTATCCAACGAAACGGGAGCAATTTAGACTGTGTACGTCTGAAGGACTTCATCGTTAGAATGACTAAGGGTAGTAGGAGACATAATGGTTCCTTCAGGACATGGGGTAGAGAAAAATAGTTTTAGGAAGGTCACTTAAATGCCCGATGGTCATTTCTCCAAGTCATGGGGAAAGCTACTGAGAAAAGATCAGCAAAATAAAAGGTAAATACAATCAGTGTTAAGATAAATGTGCAGTCTTCGTTTGAATGCAGATATACTAGTTAACGACCCAATTTTAATTGGCAAGTTATTCCAAAGAAAGTTATACCTAGAATAATATAATAGAGAGCGTTTACATGTGGAGGATTTAGGAGGAGGTATAATAAGTGCTGAATTTCTTAGGTTATAAGGAAGACTAAGGGGGGTAAAGACGGAAAACTTGGGGTGATTTGAGATATTAGAAAGTCGGAAAAGGAAATAAAAGCCTGCTCCAAGTCTCCCGACCCAAAGAAATTTTATATTATTCAACTGGCATCTAGTTGAGTAGGAAGTATTTGAAAGAGTCAGATACAGGAGTTTATTGTGAAATGTCTTTGAACATTTTCACATTTTTGCTCGGCTAGATTCGTTCATTAAACCGAAAAACTGACAGCAAAATTCGAGAATGGGAAGCACAAACATACGAGGAAGTCTTAATTTAATTTCAGGAAGGTAGAAGTTATAAGAAATAAAGCCGCAAATCTGAGCATCTTTGGCCGTATTTCTACTGGCATGAGGCGAAAGATCTAATTCCTTGATGGATGAACATTCAGTGATAAAGCAACCTTTAAGAAAACAGTTTGCGGCAGCCTTACATTCCCAAAACACATTTAGCGATACTTAGAAGGTAAGAACACCATTAGCCATGCAAAACTCCACGGCGAATGAGCGTCTAAGTCTAAATGAATTTGTTCTAGACATCGCTTGGCCGTAGAGTCAGAGAAGGATTACACGCATATGAGGTCATCAGCATAAATATAAGATTGAGAATGTGTAAATATCTAGGAAATATCATTAATGTAAAGTAAGGACAACAAGATACCTAGCACGGTACCTCGAAGGACACCACTCACAATTAGAGAAGCATTGGAGTATGAAGACCCCACTAAAATGTTTTGTTTCATCAGATAGGTATGACCTAATAAAATTAGACAGGAGACTACGAAATCCTTTCGCTTCTAGTTAAGCCAGAAGTCGTCTATGAGGCACTTTTTTGAATGCCTTACAAAGATCAAAATAGATGACTACTGCAGAGAGATGATCATTATAAAGAGAGGTAATAAGATTTAGAAAAGACATGTTGCAGGTTTCACAAGGGCAGTCCGGTAAAAATCCATTTTGGGAGGAGTTGAGAATTTGATTACTTATGCAAAAATTCATAATTTTTGCAATGAGTTTTTCAAATAGTTAAGACGGAGAGGGCGTTTTATGAACACCGCAATAGCTATGAATGACAGAGCGGGAACCAGATTTTAAAACTGGTATAATAATAGAAATTTTCAAATAATCGGGGAAGAAACCGTTTCCAAGAAATAATAACAGAAATTTACTTAGAAAAGTGGAAGAATCTCTTAACCAGTTATAAAGCATTGAGCTCGCGAGAGAAAGAACTGAAGCGAGTATGCAAAGGTTGTAGCTTCTGTTTAAAGAAAGCCAATGGCTGCAACTGATAATTCACCTGTTGATTCAAGACTGCGCCGACAGCAATTGTGGAAGCGTCAGTGGTCAAAATCAAGTGGGTATAAACGTCAGAGTTGAGATGGTAAAGCATGGTCGCATCAGTGAGGGCTTTCTTGGTTGCCTCAAAATCTGGGTGAGCAACAAGTGAAAGATCGATTGGCTTGGCTTTAGACTTCAAAATATCAATCAAGAGAGCCAGTATTGCCACACAGTTGGGGAGGAAACGCTGGTAGTTATTGATAAGACCAGTGAAACGTTGCAGATCTGTTAGGGACTTGGGAGCTGGAAAAGGCGAAACGCTTCGCACCTTCGCTGAAAGTGTTTGTGATCCACTGATGGTCTACCTGATGACCAAGGAAATCAAAAGGAGGAACGCCGAAAAAGCATTTGCAATGTTTAATTGCAAGCCATGTTCCTGGAAATGATCGAAAACTTGGCGCAAGTGCGATGCGTATTTCACTGGCAAAAAGGTTGTGATGAGTATGTCATCGATATAGACAAACGTAAACGAGAAACCCCGCAGGACCTCATCAATAAACTACTGGAAGGATTGGACCGCGTTACGCAAACCAAAGGGCATGCGGAGAAATTCGAACAAGCCAAAACGCGTTTTTATGGCGGTCTCGGGGTGTCTTTCTCAGCTACTGGTATCTGATGATATGCTCTCATGAGATCTATCTTAGAGAAAATGGTCTTTGCAGCCCAAATTTGCTACAAATTGTGAATATACAGAATGAGATACCGATTGGGGACGGTTGCACGATAATCACCACATAAACTCCAATCATCGACCGATTTCATGGGGACCATGTGCAGTGGAGAGGCCGATGGGCTGGAATAAGTGCGAATAATCCCCAAATTTCGCACTTGTTCGAACTCATTTCTAGCTATCCGTAGCTTTTCTGGATGAAACCTATGTGCACGGGCTGCCCTGTGGTAACGATGTGATGTTTGACTGTGCGCTGCACTTGTTCAGTAAACTGTCAAGGTTTAGCGAGGGACAGATAGTCTTTCAAAATGTCAGCGCATGGCGAACTTGAAATAGTCAAATATATGCCGGCCGAAGGTTCAGAGGTGACGATACCTACGGTGAAAAGTTTGGTTCCGGTATCAATGAGCCTACAATGCTTCAAATAGACTGCAAGGCCAAAATGTGACAGGAAATCTGCTCCGATAATGGGTCACTGGACATCGGCTTCAATAAAGACCCATTGGAAACGTAGCTTCGAACCAAGATCAGGAGTCAGGGACTGGTGTCCGTATGTGTCTATTGCGGTGCTGTTAGAAGTCTATAATGACAATTGCGAAGACTTGAGGTGGTGAGGCCTAGCAGGCGGGATTACACTGACCTCAGCATCGGTATGGACAAGGAAACGAATACGGCTCGACTTATCGTCGATATAGAAAAGGCGACTGGGTCGCAACTGACCAGCAGAAGTCGTCGCCATTACTAGCTGGCGTTGTCTTTTAACTGTTTCGGCGGCTGTGGGATTGCGCATGGTAAAACACACTTCCGTGCTTTCACACCGTAGGAATGATGGTACCAGCATAGGGTTTTTGGTTGCCGTTTCCGTTATTGGGACCGTTGACGTCGATATGTTTGACGTCTGGTTGCCTGAAGATTGCTAATGGCAGAACAAATGTTGCTGACTTGCGTGCATAAGAGTCGTACTGCATCCTTTAAGTCTTCATATTCACTGCCGTGCCCGCTATTTGGCGCTTGCGAAAGGCCGGATGATGGTGCGGGCCGTCGATGCGCGCAACAGCACGATGGAAACTCCGCATAGGGAAAGTCACGTTCGGGCTTTAGAGTGCCTTCATGAGCAGAAGTGCCCACATTATCAGATCATGAATTGAAGACCGATGACTGTTGACGACTAGAACATGCGGCACTGATAGGGTAGTATTCCGTGATTCGGTCTGCATGAGTGGCTGATTTCTCTAAGGAGCTGTTCATGTCGAGCATAGCCAATACTTGCTGCATGGGCAAGGGATGCTTATCAAGCCAAATATCTCGGAATATTACACCATCCATATGTTGACCAGCAAGTAAAGAATGCATGTGTCATATTAACTTGGAAGGAATTTAGTCGCGCATTTTGACCTGCATGAAAAGCTCACGCAGCTTGCGGTTGACCGACTTGGCCACACGATGAATTACAAAGTCTTTCATCTGGGTGTAGGGCTCCTCAGCAGGAATTGGATCAAGGAGATCCTCGACGTGAACAGCAACATCAAATGGAAGTGATGAAACTATGCATTAATAATGCATACATTCACTGTTGATACGGCGTGTCGAGAAACCTGCCTCGATCTGCCTAAAACATACATCGGGTTTGCTTGGCGTAAATTGGGGCAATTTTAAAGAGAGGGTATTTACGTCAAGAGAGCCTCTGTTAGTCTCGGTATCCGTTATTGTAAGTGATATGGTGCGTAATGATAGAAAAATAGGGTCACCACTTTTGTAGTGTAGACAAGGATTAAAACTGCTAAGAACTAAGGTGTACAAAAAACAATCGCTAAGTGGGGAAAAGTGTGTCTTAACTACAAACGAAAACATGATGGTAAAAACGACAGAAGATTGTTAGAATGCAGACTCACGAAAACGTGGCCTTCTTAGACAGCAAGTTTTGTTGAGGATTGTAATGAGCTCTTCACTAGATTCAGAAAGCTGTGTACCAAGGACGATAAGAAGGGTATGGAGTTCAGTTGAGATGAAATGCGACCGAGGAATGAAGATTGATCGTTGCAATTGACCGCAAATGATGGAGGCAGCTTAGCACAATTAAGAAAGTACTGACGACACGCAGCAGCAAAATCAGGAGACGACCCAGTTGCGAGTCAAAGTTCGCTGTGTGTATTTTTGATCACATGAAAACAAGCGTGCATGATGGTTCAAATGAACATGAAAAATACAAAAATTTAAATTGTACAAATACCTACATTTTCAAAGCCTTTCCTGAAAAACGCATTTTCCTTGCATTACTTTATCGTTAATAGTTCTGCTGGACAAAATTTGACCGTCAAAGTCAAAGAAGTTTCCGATGTAGTCAACGGAAAATGGTAACACTGGTGACAAGCCCGTGAATTATCTTCTTATGTGGTAGACATCTTGATTAAACTAATGCTGGGCGCGGGCGCCTTGACTGACAAGTCTTAACAAACTGTCTATATCTGTCACGCAGAATATGATCCCCAACATATGTATTAGGCTTACACGGAGGTAACGTGAACGTAATACCTGCGTGAATGCCGTAAAATGCATATTAAGAACGTGCCATTATATCTTGACCATCATTCCTGAGTGGGACCAAGTTACCCATCGATTACAGCCTTCCAAGTTACGATGATTGTGCGTCGTGGTAGATTTGAGGGTGTCAGATTTACCATACGGAGGAGCTCGCAAATATTCTGTACTAGATGACTATTCCCGCTTATCTGTCAACTGTCGATGTGAATAAACCGTGGCTGACAAAGGGGAAAAGTCAATCTGTGGGTGTCACGCATGACCGACGCATTTTAATGTAACCGTGCAGACCAGTGTTTAATTCGTATGTATGATGAGGACAAGATGAGGCTGTACTTAGTGGGAATCATTGCGCTTAAGAGCAGGAAAATTAAAACAAATGGTTAGCAAAACATTCAAATAATAAGCAAGATGCGCATTTAATTCTGGGATAATTATTTCGGAGGTGCGGCAGGGAGAGAACAGTTCACGAAACATTTGTCAGCAAAACCTGAGGAAGACTGCCTGTGACAACGAGATAGAAATAGTTAAAAACCATATCAGAAGCCCTTTTTAGAACTCCAATATTTATAAATAAATTTGACGGCTAAGGCGAGTCTCGTCGAGTCGGGTTGAAACAGCAGAAAACATAATACGAGACCCTATGAGCACCAGCCCCGCCTGGCCCCCTCAGGCCTGGATCCATTCAAGCCATTCCTGCGATGTACCCACTCACTCATGAAGATGAAATTTGCAAAGTATATTATTGTAAAAAAAGTTAAATAACACTGTACATGCACATGGTAACTTTCTCATTGGTTGTCTAAATGGCCGCTGTTATCCGGTGGCGGTTCCTAAAAAAATAAATATGTTGGTTATCGTGGTTAACATTATGGAAAGAGTTATAAATCACAAAGGCAGGATTCAAATAAATATCACTAAGTTAAACACGTTTATACATGAAATGCGTTAAGTGTTAAGACATTGAGATACTTACCATGTCTTCGGACGCAGACAGTGTTGCGAAAATTGCATCACTGGTGGGACATTCCGGAAGCTGAATAAATATGCTGGGTTAATTCAATGGAGTAGTTTTACCTTCTCAGTTGCCTCCTGGCGTTTTCAGCTCCCACCGTACCTGTCTCTGGCACCATGGAACCAGTCAAAAGCTGTTCTGCGAATAACATCCGCGGATTTTGGCGAATGCTTTCTACAGAAGTCAGACAAACTTTATGACCTACAGGTAAAAACTGTATACTGGTTGGCCACTTCTGGCCCCCTCTACTGACGGGGCCATGTGGTGGTATTTTGAACTACCATAACCTGCATTAAATTGAATTATTTTTTCTAAGATCACTTAATCTTCCATGATCGAATACGCCAATCCCGCTTCTGAGGTGCATCCTTGCGGTTTTACGCTTATTTATACCTCCCAAATATCTGGCAGCTTATTTATGTTGCTGCCAACGAAAAAGATAAGATTTATTATGGAGATTGGTATTCCGCTTGACGCTTTGTCCTTGTGATCCACCTTTTCATGGCTTTATGTTTATTTCTTTTATTGCTGGACTTGAGTTTTGACGAATGCAAATATCTTGACTGACTTCGTTTTCACGTAGTCAAATAAAGTGCTAATTTTATCGGTCCTAACCACTCTTAAATAATATAGGCCTACGTGAAGACCGATGCTACTCCATGTGTGTAAAAGATATGCAGAAAGCTATGTAGATTTATTAAGGGTTGATTAGAGGCAATCTTACCAGCAAATGCTTCCAGTTCGCAACAGTGATTTCAAATTGTCGCAAATCAATCGGTCAATTCAAGCTAATGGATTCCGTAAATGTAACATTATAGATGGTTAGCTGCATTATGGTCATTGGCTTTGGTCAAAACATCTGAACTTTATCAAGGAAAGACAAAAACTATTTTATTCAACATGTACATGGTCCAACTGGAAATTTGTTTTATCGTGCTGTTCCAATCCGCCAACACAGCCTTTGCGATAGAAACCGCGGCGTCCAGTTGTCGGTCCGATCATGAGCTCTAGCAAGGTTTACAAGGTTGTGTTAATTAGGCACGGAGAGAGCGTTTACAACCAAGAGAACAGGTTCTGTGGCTGGCATGATGCTGATTTATCGGACAAGGGGGAGTGTGAGGCTAAGAAAGCTGGGGAAATGATCAAAGAAAAAGGCTTCACATTCGACGTTGCGTACACAAGCGTATTGAAACGTGCCATTAAAACGCTCAACCATGTCTTGGAAGAAAATGACCTGCATTGGATACCTGTTCACAAGTACGTGGGAAATTGTTTGCCTTACTGAGATATTTAACTAGGTTTATCCCTTGATGCAATGCCGTGTTTTATATCTCTAATATTTAAGTAGCAGCTGGGTAGTTATGACCTGACAGCTCCATTTGATTATTCTGTGGCTATCTTTATGAATGGTTCATCCTTGTTGCCACATTCGAATATGGCAGTCAACAACCCACACAGCACTCAAAGTCTGCACTGTCTCTATCCAGTTTCATTCGAAGTAGCAAACCCTATACGGAATTCTCAGGTGCTCTGCTCGCCAAGTCCTCTTATTAAGCCTTGAGATGCCTGCTCAGTTTGTCTGCACATTTGGCTTCGTCTGGAACAGCCTGACATCGGTACAACGAATGCGTCTTTGAGGCCCTCGAACCGCTCATGAGAGCAGACTGATGGTTTGATTGTGTTTAAGATGTACTGCTATGAGTCAGCCAGTAATATAACTACCCATAGATTATCAAAATAGCGTCGACAGGGGCTGGTGGTATTCGAATAAATTTTATTAAGCAACACATGGCTTGTCAACATAAACAAGTAAGGATGAAGGATAGTAGGGTCCAAGGTGCTCACGCTGTTTGATTAGACTGTTAACAGAAACATCGACCAGGCAAAATCACCTAAGTATTATTGAAGTCTTTATAGTACACAACTCCTTTATTAAGCCCGTCTGAACCTAATGTTTCATTTCTGCCGTTCCGTTGGTTTACTTTGCTTACATGACTGCCTAACTATCTGACAGATAAGGTAGTGAACAAATGCTTGATACCTGGGTGTGCCCTATTTTACTAAGGTATTGTTTGCTTAGTCGTAAGAAATATTTTAAACACGCGAGCGGAACCGCGTTAACCTGACCGTTCCCATCATAAAACATTTTGTGCATGCTACTGCTTGTAGGACATGGCGTCTTAACGAGCGTATGTATGGCGGCCTCCAAGGGCTGAACAAGTCAGAGACGGCTGCAAAACACGGGGAGGCCCAGGTTAAGATATGGCGGAGAGCGTATGATATTCCCCCACCGCCTCTTGACATTTCTGATCCCCGCTATCCTGGTCATGAAGCGAAGTATGCGGTAAGTTCCCATAACCTCTCTCCGTCCTCTTCCGTTACATGGGGGTGGATGTACTTACTGGTAAACCTAGTTTGTATACTCTTACTACAAGTGCTCTGGCCCAACCTTACGCGTGCAAGGTTTCCGTGAGAAAAAGCGACTAGGAAGTTCTCGTCTGACGCCCATAACACTCATTCAAAGCTAGAGCTAAGGAACCACGCAAAGTCAATGCAGCCCGACTAGTGCATGTCATTAGCTGATGTGACCCTCTTTTCAGTGCAACAACAGTGTCAAATCCTGTTCGGCAGGCAGAACAAGTGAAACGCACACGCTTGCTTTGCTACAGACTATAACGATCCTAATATAACATCCTGTGTTGCGATCATGATTCACAACTAATCCTCCAATAACCTTGTGCACTGTTTATACTTCAGTGACTTCTTCTTTCAAAGAGAATCTAGTAACACGAATGCGTTGCTTTTCCACCACTGCCATCCCTGGCCAGATAAATCAAATCAGTCAAATAATTTAAAACTTATATTCACCTTTCTCGATACTTATTAGGCTGTTGAGCTCTTATTTCGATCCTTACTATGTACTGCATCTGAACGACTGACAGGACTCATTTTTTTGCTAAGTGTACATGAATAAAGTAGCACGCGACGCTGTCTCAGCTTGATTATTTGGATTTGGTTCTTTTCCTAAAAATTAAGAAAATAAACTTGGCGTGGTGTCGTAAAAAAGTGGTTCGTTAAGTTCGTCTTAATCGGTACGTTTATTTGCATTTTTGTACCAAAAAATATGCTTCGTTCGAAAAATTCGATTGTCTACACGTTGCACTTTGGTTGGGGAATATGATATAATATTGCGTATATGGGATTCCTTTTTCTGTTTCTCGCTTCACTTCTTATTTTACCCGATCCTTTCACTTGCAGATGTTGGACAGCTCGGTCATCCCCGTTACTGAATGTCTGAAAGACACAGTCGTACGCGTACTTCCATTCTGGTTCGACGAAATTGTCCCAGCCATGAAGGTATGTTTTTCGGGTTTCAACATCCTCAGCTACCGTTTCAAAGTGACTAGTCATTTGTCCGAAAAGTATTTGGTCATTACCACCGCATACTCCAAGTTTTCGGAGTTTTAAAGCCTTAATGATTTCACAAGAACAACCACTGGTTTAGACATGAGTAGAAAGCAGTGCTACCCGTTAGTTTCGGGAGTCACCGTAGTAGGGAACTAGTAATTTTCCGATCTTTTTAATGGGTATAGTTGTAAATATAGTACCATTGTTGATTTACGCGTGCTTAGCTACTCATAATAAGGGTTTTCTCGCTCATGTATGCATACGACCTCTCCAACTGCCCATATAATAAGTTGGTTCACGAAAGCAGTCCTAATTACGTGCGCCACAGCTTAGCTTTTTCTACTAACAGCTTTTGACAGTTATTCAAGATTTTTTCATGTTTTTCTCACGTTGGTGCTTATTGGTCCTTCGTGCTGTGAAATCAGGTATCTGTTATCTCGCCCCAGCAAAGTTTGATTGGTCCATCGTTTCTCTGTTTTAGTCTGGCAAAAAAGTCCTCATCACTGCCCACGGTAACAGTCTCCGTGCCCTTGTCAAGTACCTGGACAAAATTCCAGATGACAAGATCGTCGAACTGAATATCCCCACGGGTTAGTGTTGACTTTGAATTTTGCAGCATTCCTCATTAAAGTATGCCACCATGTTTCAGAAAAAGTGTGTAAATGCTCATTATCCAGTATAGTTTGAAACGATTTCTTTCTTTTAGGCATTCCCTTGGTTTATGAGCTGGATGAAAACATGCGCCCCATAAAGCATTACTATCTTGCGGACGAAGCTACTGTCGCAGCTGCCATCAACAGTGTTGCCAATCAAGGAAAGGCTAAATGATGGATTCCTTCTACAGACCTGCAATTTAATTTATCTAGCTTTTCATCCGTTCGACAGCTTCCAGTTTAGAAGCTTATTGAATTTTTTTTTCATCCCACAATAAACGACCCTAGACCATCGTCAAAACGATCTTTGCTTGCGCTTACCACTTTCGGAGGTGTCTTGATATGTCTACCTGTCTGATTGCCATTCATCCCTGTTCACCATGTCCTATCTCTTTTCCCTCAACTCGTGGACTTTAATATCGGTCTTAAAAGAAAATATTTCCTCGTGGAGACGTCGGCGCCATTACGCATAATGGCAAACATCGAGACCACTAGAGTTGTTTGAGCAATATCCAAAACCGGTGACAGGAGACCATTCCAGTTTGCGTTCACATGCAGAGGTGCTGAATAAGGTGACTTCTGCCGTACTCGTTTGTGAATCTGACAATGCGGGATGTTCGAAACCCCCTACTGGACCCAAGACTAATGTTCTAGTTCTGTGGTTTTAATAAACTGTTATCGGACCCTTAAAGCCGATGACTCTCCACAAGCTCAGACGGCAGATGAACCTTCAAGCATCGTTACCCCACACTGCGGTTAGGCTGTGGATGACAAGTTAACCGTTAACCTTTCCAAGGCCGTCACCTGCTCTTAGTTGTACCCTCCTTATCAATCCACTTCTTCGGGTTATACTACTTGACGTCCCCGCCCTTCCAACCCCAGTAGTTCTTCAGCCCTGCCGAACCATATGTCGGCTTGTTGACGAGTACTCTCGGACACACGCCTGGGAAAATTTATTAAAAGTTAAATAGGACTTACCGTACTTTCAGAATTACCGTACAAAGTTATTCTAGCAAGAGATGTAGGTCATATTCTCGGGCGGCACTGTGTGCGTCTCAGTGCTAGTAAGTTTCATGAACACGAGCAGCTATATTTTAGCTATTTAAACTTTTCTTCTGGGATCACCTCTGTTGAAGCCACCTGTTTTTCTTTCGACCTGTCTTCGACAAGCTGCCCGCGTGCTTTCCCAGCAACTCTTACTGAGGTAGGAGAGCACCTTTGGATGGTTCAAATTTTTTGCATATGTTGAAATGGAAAATTATATTTTCGGAGGGTGGTAGTTCCTTCTGAAATACCCTTGTCAGACGCTGGTGGAGAGTATAGAACAGTAATTATAAAACAATTCACGACTATCCATGAGGTTCTTCCATGCAAAAAAGCCCAATAGTAGGACGCAAATGTATAATTGGAAACAACTCTTTGTGTATCGGGTGTAACCTTAAGCCAAAAGGGAAGATGGCTCTGCGGCACGTGGCTGGTCAGATAACGTTTGTCTTTCATCCAGATGTTCATGCTAACGAATAAGAACCCCAACAGTTATTGCTGGTTAATGTTCCGCTACTGGGAGTGTACACCGACCCTAGGTCACTAATATCGAAGACAAAAACCGAAAGCATAAATTGAGGCGAGCCAAAGCTCGGAGCTCTAACTGGGTTACGGGCCTACCGCGATGCAGCATTATGAAATCAGAAGCCGAGACGGCTAGTGCAGACCGAGTGTGCACAATTGACTTGCAGCTGGCGCTAGCAAGAGTGAGCTACCGACGCACGAGGGCTAATCCGCGTGAATGACCAATCGCACGGCTGAAATCATGTGGCTGCGTGGGCGAGAGCAGATGGACACAAACAGAAGCACCTGCAACCCCACGAACAACCGATGCTACACAGGCTTCGCATCGAATGTCATTAGACCACGTGGAAGTGGAAGTCTAACTGTTGTTTGATATGCAGCCATCGTTTAATACGGCAGTCGCTTGGGTAAACTTCGCTGTTGTCCTCAGGTAAGGGATTGTTGATTTCCGTGCCATTTACCGCCACGAAATTCGTTCACTGTGAGTGAACCACACTCCTTTGGCACTCCAAAACCCGATTAAGTCACAGCTTGCCGAACCAAATTTGTATGGGGTATTTAGGAGGACGGTACTGCGTAGTTTCTGTACTCAAAAGGTGGATGTTTCCACTCATCCCTCAAGTCCGCCACCTGTGGACCTACTGGGTAGCCCGGAAGAGCCGTCTTCCCGACTAATCTGGATTGATCGTAAGGCAGAGACAACTGATTCAACTAATCTGTGGAAGCAGAAATACGGCCCTCGCATAACGGACGACCGTCAATCAAAAAAGCAGACGCTAACACACGTTTCCACCTCGGTACGGTCAGCTTCTATGAAATTGTGCGAACAGAGGGCATAAAAATAACATACACCTACGTTTCAGGGCTCGCCTGGCTCAGCGCTATTAATTGAAATTGGAAGTTTAAAATAAGCTTTCAGAGGTGATGAAACATCAGAGAGGCTTTTTGTTGTGCCTCTGATGATAGATTCGAGTGAGCAGCTGAAACACCCGGCTAACAAAGGTCTTGCTGCAACAACATTGTCTCCCTTGAAAAAGGCCTTAACTGCCAGATAGTTTGGAGGCACTCTGCATTATGTGTTCTTCCACTTTCATAGGAACCTTCAAATATTTGCTGTCTGATTTAATAGTTTAACGTAAAGACAAGGAGGCCAGAAGTTGGGGATGCCAACGTTATCGTTTGTTGGGAACCTTGTGCAGTTAGCAGGCCGGTACAGGTCACGTGTGCACAAGCTCCAGTCACGAAGATGGCAGCAACCGAGCACCATAAAGTTCAATAGTGCTAATTGCTGACGCAAACTCGAATAGTGTGAGACCCCTTGATCACAAAATTATCTGATTACTTTCAGCAAATCGCCAAGAGGCAACCTACGTGACGACCGATTCAGGAGTACGCATCCGCTGCAGGCTTTCGTGAATTCAGACAAGAAGCAAAGAGCCTCAAGGAAAACTCGACTCAACGGGTGACGCAGAGGTAACCCTACTTGGTCACATCTGGCACTGAAACAATCCTTTAACGCTGGCGTTCTTCAACCGACAGTGTGCTGTAATAAGATTCCTCCCATTTTGAGGTCGGCCTGGCCGATGTACGGCTTATTCTCGGCAGGAACCGCCAACTGGGAGACCTAACAGGGAATGACAAAGTGCACAAGAAGAAGCATGAGGGTTTGAAATGAGTGCAGAATTCGGTGGCGACCAGCCAAACTGGGCTGGGAACAGGTTTTCCAGCTGGAGGTTTGCTAAGGCACGAAGAAGCGACCAATGCCTCGACAATAAATAGAATTCGACACTCCTTGACCTCCCTCTATCTCCTCACGCCTCGACAACTGCACAGCGAAACCACTAACCACTACGTACTAGATAATGCGTTCCAATGAACAGTGCTCAACGAACTCACCCGCCAACCACTTGGGTGAAGGTTCAATTACCTTGACCGTGGTCGTCCTGTTGACCTAAAACGGCCTTTCGAGTACCTGTTTCGGCACGAACAAATCTGATCTTGTGCTACTTGGAAGCAATCCACATAAGGCGAAAGAAATCCCACCTCTGCAAACAGTTGGACCACATTATCAACCTCGAATCGCCCTGATAAGCCACAGGCCTTATATTAACCCACGCGATTTTGTGTTTTAACATTCTCCCTTTTCCTTTCCCAGATTGCGATTTTCAGTTACCAATTGCATTTAATTTTTTTCTGTGTAGTGAACAATGACCTTGGTAGATAAACTTTGCCGCCAAACACAAGGGAGACTGGAATGACCATTTCTGGCTCATTAAGCATCATTAGCCAGTCATACACAACCCCAGGTGGTGCACCACCCGAGGCCCTAACCCGCGAACTGTTGATCAGAAGTCTAACGCTCCAACCGTTGAGCCACGGCCTCGTCGTCCTGCTGGTTTATATCGGGAATATTAACATTCGTTGACAAACGCTCACCGATCGCTAACGGAATTCACTCGTCACGTCCTGCCTTGGGGCTCACTCTCGAGCCCCACCAGCAGCCTCACAGCGAGAGAGGGTGAACGAGTGAGCCACAAGACAGAACGGGAAGAGTGAGTCCCATAACAGATCAGTGAGCGTTCATCAATCATTGACTTTAGTGTGGTGCATTGGTTCCCTGTGCAAATTCAACTTGCTGTGTGCTTATTCGTAATCTATGTTATACCGCGATGAGTCACAGTTGATAAGGATTATGAAATTTGTTGGTCCCAGTGACTACGCCTGCGGTTAACCCAATTCTGTCCTTAAGGCATACTTCTCTGAATAATGTTTCCGGGTTACCGAAGAAACAGTTAGTAAGAGTGTGTCAAGTTGGTCACAGGCGGATAGGGGTCCCGAAAGCATTGGAGCGTGATGACGTTTTTGTAGTAAACTTTCGTTTTCTCATCCCAAATTCGGCCGGAGCCCTGACAACAAATTGCAAATAAGGGGCCCAAATAATCGAACAGGAATAAGCTGATAGTTGTTCAGACTGCGGATATGTCGATGGACACGCATAGCTGGCAAGTGGGATGGGAGTAAGTCAGTTGAAAAAACGACCATATCGAAAATTCGGGGGCCGTTGGCAACGTGATGCCGTCCCATTGCACAGACGATTTTGCCTTAGTAGCCCCCTTAGTTGGAAATTGTCGTTCGATCGAACGATGAGTTACGAAGATAAAAGAATCGAATACAGCTCGAAACGCGCCAATAGACTTTTTTCGTAATCCCTAGATTACGCGAGAATGCACTATCTATCGTACCCAGCCGGAGGCATATTGAAACAAGCGACAACAGCCGCATGCGAAAACGGACAGGCTGCCGTGGACGGCCGGTTTGCTGGGTAGGTTGACGATGCGAGACTGTAACGAACCACAGTTCCGACAGAATTGTTTGAATGAACTGGGAGCACTTTTCGCGCGGATCCCGGATGGGAATGGTGTGATCGATGGTCTGTGAAGATGGCCGGTGTTCCTTCTTTCCCTACCGCTGACATCATCTCCCCTCGTTACCGCCGTCGTACCGTCTCGAAAGTCCCTGACCGTCAGCATCTCCACGACCCTCACCCGCATTTGCGAACAGCACTGCACTCCCCACCGGTATCTAACTGATCATTCGTGACCACCTCCCACTCCAAGCGGATCGATTGTATAAGTCCCCAGTATTCGCTTGTATCTTTATATTTCTTTTACTATCTACAATTTGTTACTGTTAACATAGATACCTTACGTTATAAACTTATTCTCTCCTGCTATCTATACATGTGTGCATGATGAAGTGTGTAACGATTCTGCCGACGTTATATGGCTACAGATTGTCCTAGTGATATACTCCGCAGTGTGTGCTATCTTTGACATTCTCGGCCGCTTAAAGACCACGCAATAGCCATGGTTGGCATGCCAGATATAAGTGCACTAGCAACACCGACCAATCAAAACGTCGTACGTCTCCTGTGAACACACCAATCAACGCTGTGACGACGTGACCTATGGATGCGCTGAGGCGTCAGGCCCTTTCACGAGTGCGCCATGGCTGCGCCGTAATTGCGAAAATGCCATGTTAGTAGACAACGCGCATATAACCTCGGAAACTGGTGGCGTTTGGCCCCAAAGGCTGTAAAATACCAGAGGGAAGAGGTGAAAGCCGAAAAACCCATATTTACCAGTGTTATTACTTAAGAGAAATAAATAGGATACGTGGAGGAGGAGAAGAGGGAAAGGCAGCGAGTTACGGGGTTAATCTGCGTAAGGGTTCCCGTTCCTGTCAGCAACCAGCCAGAACTTTGACCAATGCTCGACGGAGGTCGAGATAGAAGACTGGATGGGGTTAAAAGAAAAGACACTGTGAATGCAAATTACCGGCTAACATAGGATCGCTAGAATTGACTCTTAAAAAGAGCGAATACAAGGTAAATCGAATGATTAGATCGACATCCTCTGCGGTGGAATTGGTGGAAGACCAAGAAAGAAGTCAGAAAATGTAAAAATCCCAAGTAACTCATCTTCTATTGGCAGTAGAGGGCGGTATAGAAAAATAAATCACATGAACTGCTCTGGATTCTCAGCCCACCCACCCAAACTGGTGTAACCCGAAAAATCCGTCAAGGCTCATTTCAAAAGAGCGAATCCTAAGCAACACAAGGTGGAAGTGCTTTCCATACGTGACAGTTTTGCGACCCAGCCGATCCCAGGTCCCTGCTGCAGGGCTGGGAGCAGATCCATCAGGCCGATGATATGCTCGGTGCCTATTTTGAACGATTAAATAGTGCTCCAGGAGGACCCACTGCTATGCATCGCAAGTCTACAAAAACTCCTCTTAGAGTAGACCAATTATGTCATCGTTAAATGCTATTCCACAAATGGCACTTTCCGGGAACTCACCTGTTCACTTCTATCAGCAGTTTATTTGGGCACAACGAGCTCCGATAGGCTCGACGGTGGGAAACACCTGCCCTATGTGCAGATTCGGTTTCTGCGGAGGTGTCTCGATAAAGACATGTTGCCGAAATGTACTTCATGCAAACCTCCCGCAATCACAGAACGTTTGACGAGCGCAGTATTTCAACATGACAGACAGATGATCCCAGTGCTCCTTCAAGACTGCCACTCGCTTTGCAAATAAAATCAGATGACTGAGTAAGAGAAGATAAGGTGCTTAGACTTCATGGGCAAGAACGGTACACAACTGCTTCAGCAGAGAGGCCAAACGAACCCGCGAACAGAGATCAATTCGCGATGACGTCATCCAAAAACAAAAACTGCCACATATCTTGTCATCGAAGGAGCTGACAGAGGAACAAATGCAGGTGCTAAGGTATGACGCCTCATTTAACACAGCTGATGCAAAACCTGCCAATATTATTGCAACATTAGAGTCAATCCTCAGTCAGATGTACTCTCAAGATGTACTACACTTTTGATGGAAAAAATCTACGAGCAGGTTTGAGGCACGCCAAAGGGTTCGCCAATTTCGGGACTCCTAAGTGAGGCGGTCATACAACGGTAAGAGTCACCGGTTTTCAGACACCACAGACAGAAATTCCAGGCTTGTTATGTGGATAATGGCAGTTCGACCGTCGATTTCGACGAGGTCCACCGTATGCTCCACACCAGGTGGTGCAGGGACGGTGACTTGTGCGTGAATTAGTTTTAAGTGATAGTAGCCTTGCACTACAGCTACCCCACACTGTCCTCCACCCCTTCCTGAGCCCGGTGTCAAGACAGAGTCAAGAAGACCGGAGATGGGAGAGGGCGCAGGTGGCTGGCGCGGCCGGAGCCGCCCCTGGGTGTACCACCACACCTGACTCAGATCCCACGGAGTGGGAGTGCCATAAAGGCCACATTAAGAAGGAGCCATTGCAGCCTGACTTTCAGTCCGCCACACCACACAAAACACACATTGGGCTGACCATGCGGTCCGAGTTATCCCGTCAGTTGGCAACCTTCCAGGCCACGGTTTTTAGTGCACCGTGATAGTTTCAAGCGCGTCAGAATGTTTAGTGAGGAAAATGTGCTGAGCTGTTGACCTCACTCTCTCCCCCACCCCAGCATCAGACCACTGTCCGAGCCGGTCAGTTGCCTTATGTGGAAGTGGGCGCACTGGCTGACGGATCGGCGTACCACAGCACAACCTGGCCCCCATAACGCACACACCAGGACTCACTAAATCAGGGGATATGGAGGAGCCATCGACGTCTGACTCCCAGTCCACTGGTTAGACACTCGACGCACACAGCACATACACTGGGCCAACAGCGTGGTTTGGTGTAAGCGTCAGATTGGCAGCCTACCAAGCCACGGTTTCTAGGAAACCGTGATTTTATCAGGTGCATTATGGTGATTGTGAGGGTGTTGTCTGTGTATTAGTGTAGATAGTGTGCGCTGATGTGGCTTAGCCTCCGGTGGTTTACCGCAGGTTGTCGTGGAGGCGCATCTGTCCTAATAGGCCCATGCGGTGTGTGAAGGTGCGGGAGCAGTAAGGGCAGTGGAGGCGGATGCGTCGACTGTATGTCGGAGCCCCAGGCACTGGTTCACCAGCCTCCATGCAACAGATCCGCAGGTGACCGACTAGGCCAATGCGTGAGTTGAAGTTGCGGGCGCATTGTGGGCAGGAGAAATCGGTAGAGCCTGGGGATGTCATTCATGTTAGTGGGGGTGGCAGTGGCGGTAAGAATGGCAGGAGTGGAGGGTGTGCATGATGTATCAGTGTTGTCGGCAATGCGGTGAATTCCGCTGTCATGGATGCACATGTGACCGAATATCCCCATGCGATGAGTGAATGCGCGAGGACAGTGAGGACAGTGGAGGCGACGATCTCTGCCGTGTGTTGGTGCTCCAGGCACTGGTTTACCAGTCTGTGTACGATGGATTTGCAAGTGACCGACCAGGCCGATGCGTGAGGTGAATGTGCGGTCGCATTGAAGACATTTTAGGAGAGAGTCCCCATCGCTGATGGTGGTAGTGAAGGCGATGGTGGTTGCGGTGGTGGGGGTAACAGGTGATGAGTAGAGGAATGTGGTCTCTATGATGGTGGGAGTAATGGAATTGATGCCAGGAGTGAGGGTGGGAGAGTCTGAAGGAGGGTCGGCAGAATTTGACGTATAAATTGGAACTGTCGGATTGTTGGTGCATTGCGTCCGAAGATGTCCAACCAGGCCAATTTGCGCGCGGAAGATGCGTTGACAGCGCGGGCATGTTGGCAGAGCCTGGGCATCGACGATGTTGGTCCGGGGCGCTGGTGACTTTCGTGCCGCTCTTTTGGCCTTGGCGGCGGCGATCCGGTTGGCCTCATAGATAGCTGAACCAGTCCTCACGGATCTTCTCCATGCCGATCTATCCTGGGCGAGGTCCTCCCAGGTCACCGGGTTGATCTGCAGTTGCTTCAGCGATTTCTTCAAAGGGTCCTTGTAGCGTCGTTTTGACCTCTCTTTCGGCGAGCACCCGTAGCGACATCTCCATAGAAAATCGTTTGGGTAGCCGCTCGTCGTCTATTATTACCAGGTGGCCACTCCATCGCAGTTGCACTTGCTTCAGTATAGCGTGGATGCTGAGGATTCCGGTCTGCTCCAGGACTTCCGCGTCCGGGATCCTGTCTTGTCATCTCAGCGTCAGTATTCGGCGGAGGCAGCTGAGATGGAAGTGATTCAGCTTCATGGCTTGGTTGGAGTAGACGGTCGAGTTCTCCACTCCATAAAGGAGTGTCATCAAGACGACGGCCTTGTACATCTTTAGTTTGGTGTTCAGGTGAATACCGTGGCGATTCCACACGGAGGCCTGCAGCCGGCCGAAGGCCTGACGAGCTTTGGAGATCCGTTGGGCAACCTCGACATCGATTCTTGTGTTGCGTGACAGCGTGCTTCCTAGATAAGCGAAGGTTTCCACGTTTTTGAGTTGAGATCCGTTGACATTGATTCGGGGAGCATTGTATTCCGCGCTGGGTGGCGGCTGGTGCATGACAACCGTTTTTGGCTGTACTGATTGTTAATCCAAAATCGGTGCAGCCTGCGGCGAAGAGTCCATACTCCTTTGCATGTCCTGCTCCGTCACGGTGCTAAGGACGCAGTCGTCCGCGAAGAGAAAGTCATGGACTGTAGTCGTAGACACGCGCATTGAAGCCTGCATACGCCGACTGTTGAGAAGGTTCCCGTCAGTTCTGTAGGCGATGCGGATCCCAGGCTGCTCATCACGGTAGGCGTCCATCAGCATAGCCGAGAACATGAGACGGAACAGGGTGGGAGCCAATACGCAGCCCTGCTTCACTCCGTTTGTCACTGCGAATGCTTCGGATACCGTCCTGTTTTCAGTGACGCGCGCCGTCATCCCGTCATGAAGCTGACGCACCATGTGCGTGAACTGCTCAGGACAGCCAAATTTCTGCATGACTTTCCACAGTTCGTCACGATCTACCGTGTCAAAGGCTTTCGTTAGATCCACGAAGGTAGTGTATAGGTGAGTTCGCATCTCCTGACACTTCTCTTGTAGCTGGCGGGCGGCAAAGATCATATCGGTTGTTCCGCGGTGTCGGCGGAAGCCACATTGGCTTTCCGGGAGCAGGCCCTGCTCTAGGTGACCGTTCAGACGATTGAGAAGGATACGGGCGTAGATCTTCCCGCGATTTTGAGCAACGAGATGCCTCTGTGATTGTCACAGAGTTGCCGGTTCCCCTTCCGTTTTTAGAGATGGACGATGGTCGCGTCTTTGAAATCCTGAGGAGCTTGTCCTTGACGCCACATCTCCTGGAAGAGTGTTGTGAGTTCTGCAATCAGCCGGGGCCCACCGTGCTTGTAGACTTCCGGTGGGATTGCGTCGGATCCCGGTGCTTTACCGCTAGAAATCTGCTGCACGGCCCGGATGGTTTCTGGTAGGGAAGGCGGCAGATCCAGGTCATTGTTCGTGTCCACTTGAGGGAGCCGGTCAATGGCAGCATCGGAGATGGCTGATGAGCAATTGAGGACACTTCTGAACTGCTCGGCCCAGCGCCTCAGAATTTGCGATTTCTCTGTCAGCAGTGTTGTGCCGTCAGAGCTGAGCAGTGGTGCGGTCCCCTTGATACACTGGCCGTAGATGGCCTTGATGGCTTTGAAAAAGTTTTTCATTTCATTGCGTTCTGCATACCCCGGGATTTCCTCAGCTTTTCGGATCATCCAGCATCCTGCATCTCCCGCAGCCGTTGCTGTATTAGGCGCCGGCATCTGAAAAAGGCTGCTTTGGTGGCGTCAGTCCGAAGGTCCATGTAGGCTTTGTTAAGTCCATTCTTCTCCGCGAGTAAGTTGCTGATGTCGGCTTTATTGTCGTCAAACCAGTCCTGGTGTTGACGGCGTGCGCGTCCGAGGACTTCGAGGGCGGTGGACTGGATGACATTTCGCAGTTGACACCATCGTGTCTCCACGGTAGCATTATCATCTGGAGCATGCAGGTCCTCCAGTTTCTCTGTAATTTGGTTGCTGAAATCAAAACAGTGAGCAGGCAAATTTAAAAAAGAGTATTTAACTTACCTGGTGGCCTCTTACCTTGGGGCCTTCGTCGCGGTTGCAGTCGGAGCCTCATCTGGGAGATGACGAGACAGTGATCTGTCCAATCATCGACATCGAGGATCGCCAAGCAGCGTGGTCCATCCTGACGCGGGTGTTGAAGTCACCATGGACAATTAACTTGTCCTCTTTCGGCACAGTCGCAGGCAGGGCGTGCAGGTCTTCGTAGAATTTGTCTTTCGCCGCATCAGAGCTCGTCATTGGGGGAGCACGGGCGCAGATGATTGTGTTGAACTGGTCTCCCCGAAGAGGCAGGCGGAGGCTCATCAGGCGATCATTGATACCCTGCAGCAGACAGGGCATACGTCCCACGATGTCGTTCCGGATGGCAAAAACAACACCAGCGGCGCATCGCTCTGCCTTTGGCCGGCCGCTCCAGAAGAAGGTGTAGCCAACACCCACCTCCTCCAGCTGACCCTGCTCAGAGAATCGAGTCTCACTGAGAGCATAAATGTCCACCTTGTAGCACGCCAGCTCCCGAGCGATTAGCGCCGTCCTCCGTTCCGGCCGGTTGATCCTAGGATTGTCTAAAAGGGAACGAACATTCCAGACTGCTAGTGTGAGTGGACTCACCCAAGCAGCCTGGAGGGTATGGCGCGAGAAGGGGGGTATTGTTGTTAGTTTGAGTTTTACGACCGCGTATTTTGCGATCTGCGAGCCGAAGCCGGCTGCAGAAGATGTGATAACCAGCATTTGTTTAGGGCACCTTTTCTAGCCCCTTCCTCCGCAAGGAGGCAAGCAGTGCTGTCCCTAAATAGGGCTGCTCGGACATCCCAGACGGCTGCCGAACTCCCCTATGGGTCAGTTTTTTTTAGTGGGAGAACAACCCGAGTTAGCCTGGGCCGTCTACGGGGTTGCTGTCACCCCCGCCGTAGGACTTTTTGAGAGAGGGGAGGCGGGAAGTTCGGGAGTCAGACATACCGGGTGTGGAGGCACACACAACACCGGAGACCCTCACCTGGTTTAGCCCGCCCGTCGTGAAGGTTGCCCGGGGTGTGGCCGCTGGGAAGAACCCAACTTCGAGGAGCCACAGGTAAGAGTTGGATATCAGTTAGAGGCGGCCACAGGAGAATTCACCACCTGTACATGACAAATGGAGCGACCAAATGCTATCTGTGTGGTGCTACCCCTAACTAGTACCCCTACACCCCATGTGGATAATACCTCCGTCATCACATACACTGTGTATGTGCTGTGTCGATTGGCTGACCAGTGGACTGAGAGTCAGACGTCGATGGCTCCTCCATATCCCCTGATTTAGTGAATCCTGGTGTGCGTTATGGGGGCCAGGTCGTGCTGTGGCGCGCGAAGACGGGTACACCGACCCATCAGCCAATGCGCCCACTCCCACATCGGACAACTGACCGACTCGGACAGTGGTCTGATTGTGGGGGTGGGGGAGAGAGTGAGGTGGACAGGTCAGCGCATTTTCCTCACTATAAACAATCTGACGCGGTTGAAACTATAACGGTGCGCTAAAAGCCGTGGCTTCGAAGGTTGCCAACTGACGGGATAACTCGAACCGCGTCGTCAGCCCAATGTGTGTTCTGTGGGGAGTGGCTTACTGGTGGACTGAGAGCCAGACTGCAATGTTTCCTTTTTAATGTGGCCTTTATGGCACTCCCACTCCGTGGGATCCGAGCAAGGTGTGGTGGTACACCCAGGGGCTGCTCCGGCCGCTTTAGCCACCTGCACCCTCTCCTATCTCCGGTCTTTTTGACTCTTTCATGACACCGGACCCAGGTGGGGGAGGAGGAGAGAGTGCGGTAGATGCAGCGCAAGTCTACTATCACTTTAAACTAAATCACGCGCAAGTCACCGTCCCTGCACCACCCTTCCGTTGAGCAAAAGGTAGACCTCATCGAAATCGACGGTCAAACTGTCATCACCTCCGTCATCGTCATACACGACCATGTGCTGAAATTCAAGGAAAACATCAATGCTCTCCTCCCGAACATAAAATTCACGATGATGGAGGAAAGACATTGGCTAGTCTTTATTTATGTCCTTATTTACCGCAAAGACTGTGATTACTTAAAAACTAGGGTTCATGAAAGCAATTAACAGGATGAAAGTATTGATCGTCAACAACAGCCACCCAAGCAGCTGCAAACGCAGTTGCGTTAGGGCGCTATACCAGCGTATCGAGAAGCATTGCAGTGAACCGGAGGACAAAATTGTTTAAATTACAATATTTTCGATGCGTACCCACGGTTACCCACGGAACTTCGCCAGCCGATGCATGCGTTAACGCGACGAGTGACAAATTCGTCTGTCTGCAAGTTTTGGTGAGTACTCCCGTGCATGAAGAATTTCTTGGAAGCCGTCATTCGCCTTCTCATACCACTCGAAGTTGGAGTTGCACATAGACTGGAAGCAACTACCAGAACCCAGGTGATAAGGCCAAAAGACCCACTGCTACGGCAGGAAAAGTCTGAAGTCGTTTACCGGATCTAGTGCTGTTGTGGTCAAAGCAATTACGTAAGAGAAACTGGAAGATTACTTGGAATGCGAACATGAGGCAGCAGTGAAGAGGAATGAAGTCAACTCGCGAACCGTGGCACATTCGACTGGACCCAGCCACACTTTCAAGTTTGATGAGGCTGAAATTATCACAAGAGGTGAAAACCACGTGAACCGCGAGCTATTGAAGTCAGAGTTCTCCGACATGCATTCAAGTAATAAGCTCCAGCTTTCATATTCTACGCTGCAATTTGGCCTGGATAAATTAACTAGCCACGCGAGGTGGACAAAAGTCCCGGTGTCAGCGAGCCACATTGCCGAGCAATCATCACGCGAAGAATTGACAACGGCGATGAAATCACGACGATTAACGAATCAGGTACGGACCGACAAGCATGAACTACGACGTGAATGTTACCAACTATTGTAGGCATGTGGTGGCTCGACAATTACGTCCTACAAAGAATACGTTTCTTGTGACTATATGAAGCTTTTAAGCGATCGCATCTTCCTCTGCTGAACTGCTTCCCGGAACTCGGACTTTCACTTCTATCGGCACCTTTAAAGTATTAATTTAGGGTCACAGCCAAATATTCAAATTTGACACATTCCATAGAATCGAGTGCTTCAGAGAAAATGAAGGCTATCAGCGGTTGAAAAGAAACGCTGGAAGTTTTACTAAAATTGAATTGAATATAAAAGGCCCACCAGAGCAGTACCATGGAGGGGATGGCGCAGTAGTGATTCAAGCAAGAAATTCAGAGCCATCGTAGGATCATTTAGCATTCTATTCTGGACTGAGAATAGATAAGTGAACGTCCTTCCCGTGCGACAGGGTGGTATAGTTAAGCGTAGGGATACCTTGTTTGAGAGCCTAACAGGACACTGGAAAAGGAACCGATAAAATACATGCGGCTTTCCGCTAAATTCCATGGAAATTGTGTTTAGGTTAGGGTTAAGTTTAAGTTTACGCTGAAGGTTGGGGTTAGGATCACGAGTAGGCCATGAGTGAAGGTTGTCATTGTGTTAACTGAAGGAGTTAGGTTAAGGATAGGGATAGGTTTAAGATTCAGGATACAGTTTAGTTTTGTTAGGGTTAGCGTTAGGGTAGAGACACGGGTATATTTACCCTTCCTGAAATTTACCGTGAGGCCACCTATTTTAAGCGGGCGGGGCGGTTGTTGTTCCCGTGTCCTGTTTAGGCGGCCATACAAGGCAGCCCTACCGACAAACCCCGCCGTTTTTAGCAAGAACACAAGAAAGAGCAGCTAACTATGCATAATTATATTTGCTTGATCGTCAGAATAAATTCGAGGTTGACGCAACTCAGTCAGTTGAATTACGATCTGTAGCTAATTGCGTACGTGACCCTTTACAAATAAAAAGTATAAAATAATGCCTACTAACAGATAAAAGTACGTAGAGAATACACTCACGTCACTGACACGTGCCCACAGCTCCAGTCGTCTCTCTTCAGTGTCAGATTGCTGAAAAACGCTGAGCAGGAAGATTCGGTCGAAAAGTAATAAACATGGATCTACGAGCTCAAATATGTGGAGTTTTCGCGCCATATTCTCGCAGAATCTTCGGCAATTGGCCAAACCACTCAAATACGGCGTCGAAATGGGGACGGATGGATTGGTACACTGGATGACGGCTTTTCTGAGCATCAAGAACAGAGGGTGCGCCTGATATTTACAAAAAAACGAGGAAATTTTTTAAAGTATGCGTCAGCCAATAAATTCGATGCGCTTCGTAACAATTGGCCATTTAAAAGACTCAACATATTAAGTGACTGCGCGTTTTTCAGAAGACGTCGTGATAGCGCCACTTATATGAACGCTCAAAGGAGCTGCAACCGTCGACTGGAAATAATTGCTTCGGTTGGAATCGTTATTATTTTAACTGAAATTTTTATAATTTTGGCAGGCAGTTGTTCGCAGTAAAGTCGGCTCTAAAACTGGCAGTGGTAGTGAAGGATTATTATTATTATATGCAGGTAAAACACCACCAAAGGAACGCGACTAAATGAGCATATCAAAGGATGTCATAGATACACACAGAGCACATTTTACCACAAATTCGGACGCAACACTCGCTGACCGTGCTGATCCGGAGATAAGAGTGAGGAGAAGGCAGATGGCATGATTGAAGGGTTCAAAGGCAGAGGGCTTCAGGGGCGCGATTATGCTTTGAACGATTAACCAGTAAGCTACTCGAATCCATTCACCTAGAAGCAAGCGAGTAGTAGCAATGGAAGCAGATCCAGTACACCCTCGATAGGCTTGCAGGACTATGCGGAGCAAGGCAAATACCGAATCGATTTGACTAGGCCTGCACATATCTACCAAACAAGATGGAGTCACCGGTTGCTTCAATCAGTCTAACTCACCTTCAGCACGGACTCTGTAATCAACTTGCAGGAAGGTGGGCAAGTGAAGAACAACGATCTTGTGAAAAAATTCACACATCTACAGAGTTCTGTATGAACAGGCAGTAAAACCAGAGCACATACTGAAAGTCTTTGGGTCAACCTTTGCAGGGCAACTGTAGTAAGTTCTCCCTATCGACGGATGGGATCGCCACTCTTCCAGGACAAATATGAAGGCAAGGCTTAATTCCAGCTGCTGATCAGTCTTCTGCAGGGGATTTTAGAAGAAGTAATTTATAAAATCACCTGCAGACAAGCGTCAACAATATTCAGAACGTCCCTTGGAAGGGCGTTCGGTCCCAGTGACGCGCAGGATTCTGATACAAATGCCACAACATGCCTGTGTTGCAGAAAAATGGCTGGTAGCGGGTGAGACAGCACGAAGGACGTATATTTACCTGGTGAAAGGTGTCGTCTGAGGGCTCCAAGGAAGGCACCGTTCTCGGAGAGCCAGGAATTAGTCTAAACAATAAGGCAAACAGAAGGAACGTACTTTGGAAGTCCAGGTTTCATACAGTTTACGCCTACTACAATCGAGGAAATGAAGTTCAGTTGGATTCATTTTGAGGAGATTTCTGAAGGCATGAAGCCAGTATTGCGCTCACCGTATCTGAGAAAGGGGAATATAACGATCGGTAGATGAGAATGGAATATCGGAAAATTTATGAGATTTCGCCACAATGCAGAAAACAAATATAGAAAACTACAAAAGTGTGAAATTCCTACCCATAGCTATTCTCAACAAAAATATTTTGCTTAGGAACAGTCCTCGACAATGCATCTCCAGTGCGGAGTAGTTGTGTGCTAGCAGACAGGCATTCTTTGTAGATCTGTTTAATTTGGTGTGTATTAGGGACGACGGCTGTTGTTATACCCGTCTAAGAGCTGACAGTTACTATACATTCTGGTAAGAACCAACCAATACACCAAACACAAATGGTTAGGAGAGCGACGACGTAAAAGTGAGCCGGGTAGGGATGCCTTGTATGGCCGCCTAAACAGGACACGGAAATAGGAGCCGCCCCACCCGCTTAAAATAAGTGGCCGTATGACAAATTGTAGGAAGAGTAAATATACTGGTGTCCTAACGCTAACACTAACCCTACCCTAAACCCAAACCCTTAGATAAATCATGACTAAAATCTCAAATCTGACTTAAACCTAACTACCCCAAACCTTCACCTTAAACATAATTACCTTGGAATTTAGCGCAAAACCACATGGGTTGTGGGCGGTTCCTTTTCCAGTGTCCTGTTTAGGCGGCCATGCAAGGCATCCTCACCATAATTTTGGAATATATCATAAAAATGGCACGGTTCTGACGAATACAGTCACTCTAGGATCCAGTTTTAAAGCTACGCAGTTAAACGTAACATCTGCGTGCGATCGAACAAGAACGGATAAAATATGAAAGAAGGCCTCGAGGCGCATGTGCTAAAAAGATAACCGGAATGAGTGGCATCCAGATAGCACCAAAAGTTGGGTTCGGTGAACCCAAACCACAATCTCATCCAGTAATGATGGTTTCATTATGGCGGAGTCTTTGGCTCTAGTTCTAAAACCGACAGTATGTGAGGCGGCACAATTGGATTTGAAGCAACACTATTGAGGTTGACGAAGAACAAAGAGCTCAGAGTACTTCAGGCGTCTTCCACTATAGCCAGGAACATTTGTATCTGCAACACGTATGAACCTTCTGTGTACGTTACCAAAAGGTGAAAAACGCGATAGCACGAGGACCGAATCTTCCCACATAGCCCAAGCCGACAGAAGCCAGTGGTCATAATTAAAGTCGTCAGTCTATGGGGCAACTGAGAAAATTCTTGGTTGCACTCAGCAGCACCGGAGTGACTAGATCAACGGAAGAACCGTGCAGTTATCTTCTCAGACGGCTCGAGCCAGATCCCATAAAAATGATTCTTTATGCAAACTTCGGAAAATGACGAGAAAGCCGACTATGGATGACTAGAAGGAGTAGTGTGCTGAAAAAGCAACCTCCATGGAACAGGTTTCAAACATTAGTGGCGCTCGAAATGGTATCAAATCATCCACCAATTTAGCGATAAGATCTCTGCACTGAGTGACTCTATTTGCGATGGAAATGATGGTTTTACTGCTGAAAACTTCGCCAAGGTTGAGCAATGGCATGGGCACTTTGAGTACCTCAAATTCTACGATCAACTCATCACAATCTCACTGTCATCTGCAGCGGTGTTTTATCCCTAACTAACCTGTGCAGTGTTCTGTAACCCTCTTTTTAAGAAGTCGCTAATGCAATAAAAACGCTGCAAAATAAAAAAATACACGGAGAGGACGAGATTCACATTGAAAGCTACAAGTTTAGTGTCGAACTCTAGCGCCCTGTTTCCTTAAGGCGATTGAAAAAGCGTGGAGAGAAGAGGTCATTGTTGATGGCCGACGCCCGAACATCCTTTTGTGTCTTCAAGAAGAGCGATAAGACAAGATACGAGAACTACCATGACATAAGCGTTGCTGCAAAGGTCTTCGCTGTTGTCCTTCTCAGACGATTTCAGGCTGTGCCTGACTCTAGGACGATGTCCAACAAAGCCGGATTCCGAGCCGTGTGTGGATGAGGCGCATTCTTGAATTGCGTCATAGCTACCAATAACCAACCGCTACCTGCTTTGATGGCTTCGCCGTTGCGTTCGATTCCGTTCATCGCAAGTCCCAGTGACGGATAATGGCACTAGATGATGAACCGGCAAAATATCCACCATGCTCAAGGCGCACTACTACTCCATGACAGCGTCAGATGGGGTCTATAACAATTTGTCCCAAACATTCAATATTCGGTCTGGCGTTCGAGAAGTTTGTATCCTGGCGACCATTCTCTTGAACTACGCCATTGACCGGATTCCCAGGAAGGCTATACGCGAAGTTGATAGTGCCCGGATGCAGGTTGACATATCTCGACTACGCTGAGGATACCACATTGTTAGCTTTAAGCTTTGGGATCTATAAGTTACGATGCAACGAATGAATGAGATAGCCAAATCAACCGGTTTCTCCATAAATGCTGGGAAGACCAAAGTGGTATCAAATGACATCCATGGCCAGAGAAGACGCCTCCCAAGATTAATAGTTGTCAGCTTGAAGGAGGAGACAGGTTCAGATACCTCTGGGCGAGGCCACCGTCGGATGGACAAAGTAAAGACAGCACTGTCGTCCATATCGATGCTGCTCGCAGGGTTTTCTTAAATCTTGGAAAGTGCCTATGGATCCGACGCGACATCTCCATAGCCACGAAGACTCGCGTGTACCGTGCAGTCCTACTTAACACTTATGACTTCTGGACTGCACGCGTGGATGAACGAAAACTGGAGGTATTTGACCACCACGACTTGAAAACCATCCTTCGCGTGAATTACGCCGACTTCCTCTCAAATGAGGTAGTCCATACATCACAAGGATATCCCATGCCATCAGAGAAAGACAGCTGGGTGGTTTGGGTACGCCCTTAGTCGTCCACTTCAAGAGGTCAGTTTTTCTGCCGTAGATCTGGCATCTTTACTCACATTAAGGTGTCGAAAGGAGAGAGTGGAAGGGGTAAACTAACAAATGGCTCAATACAGTTCAAGACACGGAAGTAGTTCTTCGACCGAGATAAGCGAACATGCGAATCCCAGGAAGCAATTGAGAAGGAGACGCAATTGCTGGGACAAGAGTTATATTCATCTGACATTTTGGATACCAGCTCGAACCCATCTTCAGAGACAGCATCAGAGAGAGGTAATTCGTACACAGGGAGTTGTAGCCTGGGTTTGAGCTGGAGTTCGAAACGTCAGGCCAATAATGTTTTTGTTTCAGTGCATTATCTTCGACGGGTGTTCAGAGGAAATGACCACCCACGCAACTTCTTCAACCGGTGCATGTGCAAACGAGACGAGCGAAAAAATCTCACCGACCCCAAATTTTGGCGAGCGATGTCATACGTTAAACGTCTCAGAGGCCATCAGACGCCTATTTGCACCACTTGGAGTTGAAGTCGTAAACAGACTGGAGGTAAGCATCAGGTAAGGAAAACAAAAGACTCAGTGCCACGGCAAGAAACATCTGGAGTTTTTTACCGGATCTGGTGCCGTTACGGGCAAAAAAACTACGTTGGAGAAATTGGAGGACTGCTCCGGACGCGAATTTCTGAACACGCGGTAGCAGTGTGGAGAAATGACGCCAATTATCCAGTCGCGGCTAATTCGGCGAGACCCAGACACGCATTCAAGTTGGATGAGGCGAAATTCTCGCGAGATAGGAGAATCACGTAAGCCACGAATTGCTTGAGCCATTGTTTACAGGCCACCAGTCTTTTAACAAATTAACGACCTCCCTAACCCATATTCGCCGCTGAGACTCAACTTGGTCAAGGCAATCGGCCACTCGGGGAGTGCGCGGGCAAACATATTTTCCAAGGCCGATTCCGGTGAGAAAGGTAGCCGAGTAATTATCACACCAACTTCAAACAAGAAGTTCTAGCGAATAACGACCCGCATGCGGGCCATGAAGCAACTAGCGCACGAGAGGGTAACTATCCTCCATGAGGGGAGTCATTAATTTCCAGTTTCATAGCGTAGCAACTGCATCCTATAAATACTGTACAAATTACCCTATCCGATGCTGGCTGAAGACGGGTTTGAGCTGGAATCCAAAAAGTCAGGCGAATAAATTTCTTGACCCAGCGATCGCGTCTACGTTTTCTCAGTTCTTGGACCTTTGTATTCAGTCTCCGTCGTTGGCGAATGAAATGATTTGAGCTGTTTAGATCTGCGACTGTGGATCGCCACGTGTAGAGGTACAGTGCGTGACATCACCGAAGCCGATTAGATCAGGCATGATTGCAGCCGTACCAAGCACAATTATGAAAGAAGGGCGGTTTTCGAAAAAAAGGGAGTGCTGCTCTTAAGCTTGCTCCCCCAGGATAAACCCAAGGCGAAATAAAAGACTGTAAATCGGTCAACACTATTCAAATGGTAAGCAAGGAAATCGGTAAGGGCTAATCAATGTCAGCAAAACATGATTGAAGACTAGTTATTAGCGACAAAAGAGAACTCTATTTGATTATTTGATACTCACTAAAAGAAAATGTAAACTAAAACTGCACTACCTAACACCTTCAAGGGATGCATAGGAGTCACAATTGTAAAAGTACATTAGCAAGTTATACACTTATAGTTTCTAAATGTTTCTGGAGATACATGCAGCGCAGCTGCTTCAAACTTGGAGGATGTAATCACAGTCAAGGGGAGACGAGCCACCATCTGAATTCTACTAAGTTGCCTTGGTATCCTTGAGTGTTCCAGAAATGTTAGTGCATCGAACCTGCCGCAAAGGATAGGAGCAATGTCATCACAATTATGTTCTTCAGGGAAGAAAAATTTGGAATGCAGTAACTATACCGGCTACAGTCCGATCAATATCAACATAAAATGATTGCTAGAAGGCTTGTGGATCGTTTCGCAGTAATATATGAAATAACCATTGCAGTTGTCGCCATATGCTGTAAACAGTAGTCACGATTTCACATGTGAGACAACATTAATGAATGCCCTAGACTTGGGCTTTATTCATCTGACAAGTGAAGTGTCGGAACTATAATAAGAAACAGAACAGTGGCAAATGAGATATAATGTGGGCAGCTTAATGCCGTCATCACACAGTAGCAAAGGTCGCCTAGAACAGATATCAATCTTGACTCGAATCCAAAATATGGACGGCGTTTTAACAGATGACTTTGCGTATCGTTTGTTTAAATGACGTTTAACGCGGTTGAAACAGATGCTCACTGGGCAGTCATGGAGACAGAATCAGAGGGATAACTCTGCCACCCATGGCCTAAAAATTCCTTGTCTATGGTACAAACAGAATAACTCGAAGAGGCTGACCCTGTTAACACTGAGAACATGGTAACTTTTATAGCGATTTATTGGATTTCTTGAAGGTCGCCATAATGGTATATTTGCTTCAGATAACGGTAAACTATAATGGAAGGAGAACAATTGCAAATTTCAGTTGGTCATGAGGTTTTATCATCACATTAAGTACCTCTTAACAAAGAGCTGAAGTCAGCGATACGCACAGACGGCGGGGCATATTCAGAAAAGGTGGCAGCTGGGAGAGCGTAGAATTTAAAAGTTCGGGGCTGGGCCAAATAATTCCCCCCGAACAATTCGTGTCCACCGGTGACGATATTAATGCACCATGATTTTCTTTGAACAGAGCGGCAAAATGATGGCTGAGCGAGTCCATAATCGAAATCAGATAGTCTCCCGAAGCTAAAGCGTCACCGGCGTTTCGGACAGAGTTTAGTCCATAAATTAACGCCACCTTGCACTGGTTCACCGAAAAGAGCAGTCAAATGTGGGGCGTCCCGAAGATGACACGGATACATTCTTTTAGGAGTAAATTACGGTAGCCAGGTGTATCCCAATGCCTGCTTTTTTTACTATAATAAAAAGACAGGAAGGCGACTGCGAAAAGGACAAAACTTCAATGAGCTCGAGAGTTTGGTTTTTACAGATACCCATTCAAGATGTTTCATGAAAGATCAAGTCGCCTGGTAATTCAGTAAAGACCATATCCAAATTGAAGTGATGACTGACTCATCATACTCTCATCACGAGGACTAGCTAAAAGCCTAGACATAATTAACAACTATTTCGTGTCGCTGTTTACTGTTTGCGTCGAATCCCAGAGCTTCAGATAAGGAGGCCAACACGAGGATCAAACCTGCCTGCGACCTTGGAAACTAACTCGCGAATCCAAAATAATCAGAACGAAGACGAGAACCACCACAGAGATATAGAAAAAAACCTTCTTTCGGAAAACGCTTTTAGGAACAAAAATATCAGAACGTTGCTGTTTTAGACATTTGTCCAAATGCACGTAAAGGGCTGCTTACTGAAGTGGACGCGGGGCTTCGAGAGGGAGCAAAGCACTGAACAACGAAAACCGCGCGCTTTTATTGGAATTCTCGTGAAAAACTTACATTAAGCGCGTCGTCAGTTAGACTGTCAAAATCTGGTGTTGTCCATTGTATGCTCTACGACATGGTGATAAAGGAACGGTGAATCACCGCATTACAGCAAAAACATGCGGAGAATAATTCTCTAAGAGCAGTTGCAACTCTCATAATTAATCAAACTGTCAGCTCGCGTAAGTTTAAACAAAACCCATTTGGAGTTTGTGGTCTAAGGGGAATCTTTGAGTTAGAAGGCCGGTTACCTCCCCGCTTAGGGACACCAGTGCGCGCGTCTTGTTGAGGTAATTGAAAAACAGTTAAATTGTTAGTTTCCCCTAAAGTTTATTTGCGTTTGGAAACCGAAAGACAAAGTCGCCGTTTTATATTCTATGACGCTGAAAACAATGTTAGTAGCGATAAGCTAGTTCCGATGCTCCTGATGATGGTTGTGCCACTGAGAGGTATCGCCGAATTGATCTTGCACAAGCATCAAAGATGCTAGCAAATGTTATGAGGGTAATCACAACTCTTGTGGTGAACATGCAGTTGTTAACTTTGCGAGTTCTTATAACCAACTTAGCCCCTATATGCAAATTTTCTGTTGACGGCTTCGCGCAGAGTGTTAGAGAAATGCACTTAAGTACGCGAGCACTGCAGAGGACTTGGTGTTACGTCCGGTTTTACTTCTGCTTCTGAAAAGAGGTTGATATCCATCGATGAGGGTGGTCTTTTGGGATCTACAAATAGATCTTCGGTGGGGAGATTTCCTGAAGAGGACGGATTAGTAGGCTGTTCGGTCGTCATAACACAGTATAAAAGTCTAATTACGTCCGAGTTAAGAGGATGGAATACGATTGTTAAAGTTTATTGAATGCAGTGATAGAAATATAACGGTTAACGGTACAGTAATTGAAAAATGATAATCTCTCATTGAGAGGTTGGTGGGAAGGTAGACGATTTACGTGGAGCTGACACCGTACGGGTGTTCAAAGGACCGGCCGGTCATGACGAAATCGAACACATGGTGGCTAAGAAAACGAAACAGAAACTGAGTTAGTAGCTTCCAGTTGACTGAACGTTAAATTGGGGCCAACACGCAACGCGCACCCTAATGACCTTGGCAAGAAAAACCGTAATTCCGCGCAAATCGTATGAAATATCTTACCGATCAATTTAAAGAAAACTCGTTCGTTCAAATTAACTCACAAACGAATAAGCAGTGAAAAGGGTGAAACAAAGAAGGAAGCTGAAAAATGAAGCTTGCGATAAACAAAATACTTTTTTATTATGATGAATTTGTTATATTCAGGCATAAACGACATACCCACAAAGAATCGAGCAGAATTCTCTCAGACTTCAAAGATGGTCAACCTTAGCACTAGGGTATTTCTGTCGATTCAACAGTATTTTTTATAACGCAAGAAGATATTCAGTGATTTTCGGATTATTACCTAAAAGAACAGATAGCAATAGGCTGCTCCCTTTGTCTTTGCCTGTTAGTTGGTAATAAATAAATGAATGGTGAATGCTTCTGTGCCGGCCATTAAATAAATAAATGATTTTATTGTAAGCTCGAATCTTCAAAGGTGGGCTCCACCTGAGAAACCTTCTTGACCAGCGGGCTAAGCCAGTTGATAGTGTCCGACGTTTTACGTCCACCACACCCGGTAATTCTGCTTACAATCATCCCACCGCTTACCCCTTTCAAACTGTACTACGTGAAGGGCGACATGCAATACCATAGGTGGCTCAGGATAACTCGGTCGCTTTCCCCCTAAAAACCAATCCATGTCCCATAGTGGAGTTTGACAGCCGTCTTAGATCTCCAGCATATCG
>WEDG01005203.1:0-35118 GCA_017591395.1 Schistocephalus solidus
TCAGTTCCAACCGAATGTGAATTTTTTTAGGTGAGCTATTTCCTTTTTGAATACATGAAGGCGAGAAAGTAATAGTTGTTAGAAGCGAATTTGAAAGCAGAGGAATTGCGGGAGTGGGGTTAGTTTCAATGGAAAAGTGGTTGGCAAAAAACGAATTTAACAATTCTGCTTTGCCCAAATCATCTGTAACAAACTTTTTGTTATAGTCGAGTAAGGGCGGAGTTACATTCAGACGCTTAGCCGATGACCGAACATGGAAGATTTGAGCAACAGATTTGGATGAATTCGCATTACTTAGTGCCCTAGACTCCCTACGCTTATCTCTCGTGAGCCTAATTTTCAATGCTAATTCAAATATTTGTGCAATCCTTAAATGAACTGACAAAGAGCTTTTAGATGAATCTTTAAGTTGTTTTCGTAATTTTTTAAGTCTGTTCTGGAGAAAATGCGGAACAGTAGAAGAAGATGTATTTGAATTAAAAATCTTAAACGGAATAAAAGCCTGTATTTTTTCTGTGAGGCTCTGCAATAGCTCATGGAAAAAGTTTGGATCGTTGATTGAGAATATGCTATTCCAATATAGAATGCTTACAAAATTATTTATTGTTTCACGGTTTATGTTAGCAAAGTCGAGGTTATTGCATTTAACCTCAGGCTTCGTAAGAAGAGGGACTGAGAGAGAGAGCTACGCTTTATTTTGAAAGTAAAATTCCAAAACTTTCAGCAAAAAATGTCCTTTATTAACCATAAATAAGGTTGGGAACACAAGCCGCACAAAACCGGAAGATCACAAACAAATGTCCGAAGAATGTACATATTAACCTCATGAAGAATCATTCTTGAACGCGTCTCAAAATATCGACCAAATTGGACTTCTTTCAAAACGGTGCCAGCGTCATGCGCCGATAACCTCATTTTTTGTTCGAAAGAACAACTAGGGTTAATATTCGGTATAAAATGGGCCAAATAGGCTAACCGACATAGATATAAGAGGATTCACATGTGAAGGGAGAGCAGAAAGATGGCGGCTCAATTCCAAAAGCCCGCCAAAACAACAGTAAATTATCGCGTGATCAATTGTGAAAAGATCATGATGGAAATTCATAGAGGGTGGACATCGTTTGTAAAAATTAAATCTAAAATGTTTTCATTTCTAGTAACTGAACGTACCAGTTGGGACATTTTTGAAAAGTTAATAGTATCGACCAATTTCTGATGTTTAGGCGGAGAGGAATTTGCCTGCCAGTCAATGTCTGGCAGATTAAAATCGCCTATGATTATTTTGACATCAAATTGAGTCTGTTGCAACTTTTTCAAATAGTTCACAGGGCTCGCTTTCATTGGCATAATAACACGGAGAATTATAGACACAGCCAATTACCGCTTTTTTATTATGCGGGAGGATGACTGAAGCAAAGCATACATTTCCAGAAAAGGACGAAATGCTCAGCTGAAAAGGGAAATGTACAAAGGATGACTTAAATAAAAGGAGGCAACCACCGCCACGTTTTTCAGCGCGGTCTTGTCGTACAAATTAAAATTATCTATAGCAAGCGTTGAGTCCTAAATAAGAGATTGAGCCCAGGATTCAGAGATGCACAGCACATCTGGATCAAGCTCAAAGGCTACTGTTCTAAGCTCAGCCATCTTATTTACAACTGATCTCGCATTGAGTGAAACTAAGCTGAGCGTATTCCTGAGCTGCAGGCTACGCTCATCAGTATTTATAAAATAGGATAATTTGGTGGTGGAGAAGATAACTGGATAGAAGAAACGAAAGGTGGGAAACAAATTTGCTCTGGTCTACAATTTGTCAAAGTTTTACTGTTAAGAAAACTGAGATTATTGTACAACGGCATATTTGGATAAAAACTTTGGAAGGGAAGGCTATATTGTGGCGTTTGAAAGATAGAGAGTGGCATAGAAATGAGATTTTGAGGGACGTTAGCATAAATTGGCGGAAAACGTGCATTTGAAAAAGGAATAAATGATTTCGAAAAATTGGTAACATAATAAGAAGCGTTAATTATTTGGGGATTTCGGACACTTTTTGGGTTGGGAATGATGTTAACGTTAGTGTTCGCAGCTGTTGTAGCTGGGGTTAGCAGGTTTCCCATCGGTAATGAAATTACTGATTTTAATGCCTGGATGAGCCAATGATTCAGATTTACTAGAAGTTTTCTTAGGTTTAGTAGATTTGGCAGCTATAACAGGCATGGTTTGCTTGGGATGAGAAAAAAGTGGCGTTGACACAATTTTACGCAAGCCAGGAACAAGGTTAACGGGTGAAGATTCAGCTGGAATCGAAATTCCTGTCGATCCGGAGGGCCGTGGGCTAGCATTAGCTACAGGACAAACCTCTGAGATAACTTGTGGTATTTAAAGTGTAGACCAAGGCTTCTTTGTTTGCTAATGAGGATGAAACCCAACGTTCCATTGGGGTTTCATCCCTTCAGCTAAACAGTTTGTTTTCCTTCGAATATGGAGCTGACTGCTCATGCTTAGAGAAAATAAGGTCAACTTCAATCGCTGAAAACAGTTTGACCAGAACTGTAGGGTTTTTGATACGGGAAGACTACCTTTTATCTATAGTGACTTTAAAGTTAAAGCCGCACGAGTAAAGGAAATGAAATGCAACGTCCAGGGGGATTTTACTCTTGGGGACGTTTTTTAAAAGAAAATTGAATTTTCTCTTATGTCGGTCAATTGACTCAGTACTGTCCATGTTTATAAAAGGCTCTAGTTTCACGCATTGTTGAGAAGTGAGTGAAGACAACTTTCCCTCAAAAATGGTACCAAGGATAGTGAAGAGAGAACCATATTCAGACATAAAGGTATTAAAGTTTTCCAGGGCGTCAAGGTCTAATTTCTTCATGCTTAATTTGGATTGCTCTAGTGGAAGTTTTACGCGAAGAGGATTTTTGAGTCTAAGCACTGACAGGGGTTTCATATTGATTTTAAAATATAAGTATTTTTCAAATCGATAATACGAAAGGAAAATTGACGTTTTGCGGAATAAAAGATGTAATATTTGAAATATGTGTTTTAAGAAAGGCACTGCAGGCAAATATCTGCTAGGTAACGAGTTTAAACTGAAAAAAGAATTAACGAAGAGGCTATGCAGGATGAAAAATTATATCAACTGGTATACCAGTTACTTCAAATTATTCTACGCTGGAAATAAGGTAAACTTACAAATTTTCAACTTTATTTCTCGAATTAACCTTTAGATTCCGTCCTTTTGACGTAAATCTGCGAGAACTTTAATGAGGCTATGTAGGGTGAAAAAGTTTAAAAAATGTATATTTCTCCCTTTTGCAATTGCAATAACTGCAGGTGTGTGCAGTTGATAATGAGGTAGAAATACAATAAATTGTCAATAATTTAGCTAATATTTTCTACAGAAAACGAAGAAATCGGTTGAAAATTCGAGAATTCACTTATCTTCAAATTTGAACCAACCGCCTTCGACCTTGACCTTGATCCCAGTCTATTCGTGATGCCTCAGCTCTCATCTTGCAAAAGTCTCCTCGCCATAGATTAGGCCTGGTTTCATTTATTGCAGATGGCACAGAATATAAACCAAACTCCCATGAAAGTACTGCATGATCACTTCGACCAAGTGGAGGTAGCAGTGTACCTCGTCTATACTGTCAGGATCTTTAGTGAAGACGAGATCTAAACAACTAGCCTGTTATCCTCCACGCGCTCTCGTTGGAACAAATATATGTTGGGTGAAAAGAGCTTCAAGTGTTGTGTTTAGCAGACGACAACAGAACAACATCAGGTCGACTACAAATCTCCTTTATGTTCTCCAACAAACAAGTATCAGCGTCGGTGTCTGTCCCCGGTGGTCGGTAGAGATTAAGGACTTGATCGATCGAAGTGGGCTGAATCCATTTTTCTAAATGTCAGACGTCAGAACTGACCGGTACTCAATAAGAAAAATACTCATTAATATTTACATTATTCAGAGGTTGCATCTAACTTCGAAGGATGGCGCAATCAATATTTTGTATTTCACAAGGAATATTAAATACTATGTACCAAAACGATCAGATTTTTCGAACTAAATTATGATACACACAATCGAACTGCCTGTTAATTACAATTAACACAGAAACTTTCAAAAATTGCAGTGGAAAAAACCTGAAGAATGTCTAGAAAAAGCTTTAAAAATACTTAGAATATCACGACCAAATGCAGTTCAGCTTAGTTTATTGAGGGATAAATTGCACAAGCCCTTTAGTTCCCTAGCTAAAAGCAGAAGAGTGCGAAGAGCTGTGACAACCTAATAGCTATTTTTTGACCTAACTGTCTCTGAAACCTCATTAGTTTTCCAGTTATGCACTCAGATATTTCGTTGGTTGTAGTTCTTCTGTCATATTGCGACATCGTACACGCGCGTACGCACCATTATCTCACGTGAACGGCATGAAAAACGTGATCTTACAGCCCTTACACTTGCCGCACTTTACCAATTTTTATCTGTTGATTGCTGCATTGCTATTGTTAGAAAGTAAATACAGGAATCAGATAGAACATGCAAAAAAGGATTAGAATGTATGGATAAGAGGTGTTCCGTGAAATTGTGGAGACCGTTAAGGGGAGACTGAGAGTAAAAAACCTTGCGCTAGCAGCAGCACACAGGGACGTAATTTTCTCCCCATCGAAAAAAGATGAAGGACAGAGGTCTTCTGTGTTAAGTGCAGGGTAATATAATCAGATAGGAGCCCCTGAGAACGCACAAACTTGTAGGGCCATTACCTCTGAATCAGACCAGTAAATGGTTTAGAAGGTACGTGAATGGAATTTGCGAAACAACATTGCACATGCGCACCTTAACGAACTTTTGTCTAAGTGGTCCTTTAAATAGGATAATCCTTCATATGCTGACTTAATTCATCCCCCTTTTCCCAATGCGTTTGAAGACCATATTAAGAGTGACATAACCACACATAGGCTTACCCAGCGCCAATACCGCTTGGCAAATGATGAAGCTTTCTAATTTCTCGGAGGTGAATCAATTTCATCGCTGGTAAGTAACCCTTAACTAACTTTTTTCTTCTCAGAAACCACAAAAAGGTTGTGAATGACCTCTTTGAAACGAAACCCACGGGTGACCTGCCCAATATCCAAGGTATAATATCGATTTTCGTTCAATTTCTTCCGTAGAAGAAGTAGCAATGGGAGAGCTAGCGTTACACCTGGTCTCCAGTGGGTGATCTTAATGCCATGTCAGCAGGAAGCCGACATTTCAGCCAGAGTTGACAAATTAATAGAAATCCAACGGAAAAAAACTGGTGTTTCTGCAGCATTTGGATGCGCTTCATCGGCAGCAGCCGTGCACATAAATCACGATAGCTCCCTAGCTGCCCAAAAATCATTTGCCGCAGAAGTTGTGTTCAGCAACCGAGTTTCACCTGCTGATTAAACAGCTGTTGAACCAAGCTTTACGTAATCAGCCGGCAGGCTATAGTTTTTTTTTCAATAACTCTTGCATAAGCCCTATTACCTTACCTGCCTCGGCGGGCATATTATTGCCAATTTTGTACAGCGAATATTTTTCGCTATATTCGACTGACTTACAGATTAAAACAGTCTCTACGTCAATTTTAAAGGAGGTTAAACAAAAGATAGTTTGTCAAAGTCTAAATTATATGAAAACATTCTGTGTAAGTCTATCAATCTCTGCCTCACTGCCACTACTTAGAGGTGTTTGCTGTCTCAAATGCAATCGATAAGCGTAGTTTATCGGACCTGGAGGTTGCCACTCCAAGTGACATAAAAGATCGCTTGATAGCCAAAAACAGCGGCTTCAGAAAAAAAGTTAAACAGCAAGCGGTAATAAGTCGATTTAAAATTTTCTAAAGTACTCTTAGCGTGCAGACAACAATGCAGGACCATCTTCGGCTTACATACCGCCTTCAACACAATGAGGACGGATAGACAATAAACGAGGAACCTTTGTACAATTTAACCTGATTTTTTAATAATTTTTTGAATGAACGTCTTCACAAAATGTATCACTTAATAAGAAAGGTTTAAGGAATAATAAAGGCATAGAACGTTAGGGAAATGATTTTAGCGCAAGGCGTGAAATACCATTTTCGCCGGTTGCCTGATATCTCAATTAATCGATTTCCATTAGATATAGATTTTTAGGACTAAATATATATACTGTGATATACATGTTCGATTACCAGATATCTACTACAGATCTTGTAGATTTTACTTGCTTCCAATTTTGATCCATATCTTTTGTGCATTACAGAATCTTGTGCGCGCTCTCTAAATTCAAAGTTTACACTAGCTATAGATAATTGCATTTATATAGAAATTACCCCGTTTAAAAACGTTTCATCGATTGCAATGACATTAATTCCGGAGGTTTGGGTCAAGTTGCATATCGATGGGATAATGTTATCCAAATGTTCCTCGATGCCTTGCCAAGATAAGTCACCCGGTTGCTGTGTAGCCTAGCTGGACTGCCCGTTTCTCCATATATTATGTCAGTTTTCTAATTTATGGGAATCAGTCGAAGATGACGAATCTGAGGGTAAACGCACTTAGTTCTGTGTTTCAAAAATTCAGATACATATCCATCAAAACATTCATATATCTTCTAACTTAGTATATTTTCCATTAATTGGTGGCCATTGTACTATATGCAATAGTGGAGGCTGCGTAGGACGTAAGAATATAGTAACGTACCTCGTAGAGGGCGCATTATGAGCTAGAAACCTGGCCAAGAACACCAAACATGAGAATCTTCTGCCCAACATTTTTCAGGTGAAGAGGCCAGATGTGAGATAAGTGTAGAAAATCTCTTTGGTAGGGCTGAAGGGGGCTATGCGGATTGTTGTTAATAGGGTATTCGCATTTAATTGGTGAGTTTAGTGTCAAGAAACGAAAGTACATTGAATTGAAATTTTACTAATGGCGTCTACCTTATATTTATCAAATTCCATGGTGGCTTTTTATACAAGTGCTCACGTGTTAATTCATTGTTGTCTTCCACTTGTCCCTCTATTAATCCAAGGGAAAGCACACTGCTAGCGATATTGTAGACGGCGCTAATCCCCAGCTATGGGGTAATGCAACACTGGCCTCGGATGGCTCAGCTACTGGAAAAAATGAGCAGGGAAAACCCACTTTTCCGACATTTTTTGTGCCATCATCTCTCATAATGCACCCCCTACGAGGCATAGTACTAAGGCACCCTTAAATATGGCAGATCGAATCCCATAATCGACGTACACCAGGCGACCCGCTATATTAATACGTCCTACGCAGTACAATAGGCACCAGTTAGGGAGAAATGATATATCCAAAGATATTCCCAAAGGATATATCCATAGGATATATCCAATGAAATTGAATGTCTTTAAATGTTAGAACACACAGAATTAAGTGCGTTCACCCTGGAATTCGTAATCGTTGACTGTCTCCTATAAATAAAAACTGACAGAGTTTATAGAGGAATGGGTAGTCCCACTCGACAGAGGCCAAAATCGCTTTCAATTCCTTGTTGCAGTCTTCAAAGGGCTTATATGTCGGCTCGGTGTAAGATACCAACTACGAAAGTCTACATAGAAACAAAGAAGTAAATCCAGGGAAGACATCCAGAGTCATTTAGATAATAGAATTCCATCAAAATGCATCTTGACAGGTATCTCCGGAATAAATGTCGACGCAGGCATTGCTCAGGTTGGAAAGGCGCGTGCTAATGCTGGTTCATGATATGCCAACTTGCAGAAGAATTTTCTTGCTGGCATATTCAGCTCCAGTGAAGTACTTGTCACGGCATGCTTGCTTCGTACGCAAACTAGCCAGAGCTGGGGTTTATTCCGTAGTACTTCCATAGTGTCCTTGAGTAAAGCTCCGAAATATGTGTTTGTCTCTTGCACCACTTTCATGCTCCACACCCATTGTTCGTTTAACTACGTGAAAAGCATACCGGTAGCATTTCCTCGGAAACCGTGAAAAATTTAAGCTCCAAAAGACTCTGAATCTTCAATCGCCTATTAATATGCATGTGTGTAACTCTTAATGCGTTTGTAGATAGATTTACGGCGGTATCCAGAGTAATTACACTTCATATTTACCTTTCACACATAGCGAAAAAGATATATAATCGTAATAAGTGCACCTTAGATATCAAGCCTGCTTTGAAAGAGTCAACTTGACAATCAGACATGTCATGAGCTAGTAAATTAAAATCAAACATTTTGCATGTAAATTTACAAAACGATCATTAAATGACACCTAGGATAGACCGAGTCGCGGACACCCAGTTGTCATTTCTAGTAACTGATCTGACCAGCTGGGACATGTTTAAAAAGTTAATCGTATCTACTTCATGCAAGTATCCAATTCTTGTCTCTACTCATGATAAGATCCAAACAGCTTGACTGCTGCCCATTTCAGAAGCGCGTCCCATTGTGACGTGTTGGGTTAGAAACTCGTCAGTTACCAACTGAAGTAATTTCCGTTCCAATGAGTTATCCGACTGCGAGCAGTATGCCGACAACCAATCGATATCTGGAATGTTTAAATCTCCAAGTATTAATAAGTGTTTGCTACGGAAGATTTGCTTTACCTCCGTGATGAGTGTTTCTTCCATGTCCATCCGATGTCCTGGTGTCAATATACCACGGCAATATGGAGGTCTGTTTGGCTTAGGACTTTCAGTTTACAATTAAGTAGTTCGCAAAACGTGTTCCTATTTGGTCATGGCCCATCCGGTATACAGTCAATGCCATCTCGTATGAACATTGTGATTCCTCCACCCATAAGCCCTTTTCTATTCATGCGGACAAGCTGAAAGCCATATATCCTGACTTCTTCGTCAGTGATTTGCTCATTGAACCATATTAAAGTTAGAGCTATGAAGTCAGGTTGTAAATGGTCCATGGCCAGTTTGATTTCATTTAGTTTGTTGAATAGACTCTGCCCATTAGTGTTCACTATTATCATCTTGTTTTGTTCTCTCGATCTCTGAAGATAAGTTGTTTTTCCTTGAACCTGGTAATTATTGCTGGATATTTCACAAGATTTATGAATTTCCCTGCCTGGGTTAAAATTTATAGGCATTTGGTAGGGCTTTTGATCGGCGTGGTGGCCTCAAATTTCATCGGATGTTCCCATAAAATGAGCGCACCACTTTTATGATTTTAATGTCAACAATGTTAAAGTTTATTTCTCACTCGTATTGATGCCTTTTCAATTATCTCACTAGTATCGTCATTTTCGTTCGATCGATGGGAGAGTAATCAGGTTGAAAAAACACTCCACTATGCTTCTTTCATAATAATAATAATAATAATAATAATAATAATAATAATAATAATAATAGTTGTATTTAATACCGGTTTACAGGCATTGTCAGGTGAAATATTCAGTAGGTAGAGGCTGGCAGTGAAAAAAAACTCCGGAATATATATCATTATAAGTGTTTTTCCTATTTTCATGTTATTCAGGAGAAAAAACTGCCGCCTGTAAGGATGATAGCAATTCAGATCAGGGAAGGGCTAACACAATTGCAGTCTGTATGCAGTCTCTGTCTTTGCTAGGAACCCGGATTCTGCCTCAGGCAAGAAAGCATCCGTGTGCGGTCGCTCACTGTCTGCCGAAGAAGTCAACGGGTGCCGGCTGCAGAGACGGTGCCGTATCCCTCAAGATAACAGCTGGGATCGAGTTCAGATGCCGCGCACTCCGTCGAACAGGAAAACAGATTCTACCGTGTCGGCGCCCAAAATTCTTGGAAACTGTTCTGAATGCAAAAAACTAGTAATGGTAATCTTAAACAAAGAATAACTTCGTTGGACTTTTAATATTATGGGAAATTTATTCCACATGGCCATGGCGTTTATCGAAAAGAACCGTCGATACTTAACTGTGCGAGCTAATGGAAGAAATAAAAAGACATTGCGATGACTGCTGCGCCGAGGATGATCAAGCTGCCTCACAGTGATAAGGGGATTAAATGTACGATTATTCAAAAGCTTAGTCTGGAATTCGAGAGAGCAGCAGATCTACCTGCTTTTGCTTACCAAGGTGAATTCAATGGTTTTCGTCACACCTTCTGCGTTTTATTTCTTACCAGATGTCCCAATTGAAAGGTCTTTTAGATTTCAAATATCACACCGCATTCTTGGGTATCATTCGATAAATTGTGAAATGTTAGCAAATCTTGATTAACCTTTTCCTCTGGAGTTATCCTATTAGCCCCAGGGACATCCTGAGCTACAAGACAAAATTATCTGCCATGGACAATACCCGTTTTTGCATCCTTCTTTCTTTTAGTGATTGAGAGTTGAATCATACACTTGCTTACTGCCTTTATTAGTGCGTTCAAATTGGTCTTCATCAGTGGGCCTGCTGGTTGATTTTCAGACATCGCGTTAGGTTTCTCAAACAGCATAAGCACTTCTGATACTTCATTCAGTCGGATAGCTCCCAGGGAGGCTGAATTTGGGTTTGTGACATCCAGGTCTGTCGGAACATTTAGAACGATCAACCAATGGCGCACAAGTCGTCGAGATGTATTTTTATTTATTCCTTTGGCACGCACCATTTGATACGGTCCGTTTTTTTTCGGTAAACGCTATAGCAATCTGGAATAAGCTACCCAGAAGTCTCAAAATTCAGCAAAGCTAGCCCTTTTTTACGAGAGCTGTCACTAGTTTTCTAAATAAAGTACACCTTTAAAATTTTTGGGTGCTGACTCAGTGGATGCACTCTTCCTTTTTGATGGCATTCACGGACTCTGAGTCCTGTGCCAGGCTTCATGCTGAGGGCAATATGGCCGGCTGTGCAAACCTTAATCTGCTTATTGCTTATTTAGTCGACAGCGAACTGCCATTCACCGATATACCTGCTGGTGCAGAATACCGGACACAGCACTGAATGAACAAGTACTTCACCGTGCAGCTGTTTCAACGCTTCCATGTCCTGAACATTAATCCCTCAATAAGTTGGTGTTTTTTTCTCGTGAAAACACTTGAAAGAACGATCCGGAGTTTTTTTTTACTGTCAGCTCGACCCTCTACTGTATATCTCTTTGATCTTGACTGTAAACTGTAAATAATTCATAAATAAATAAACATTTTGTGATCAGTAGCTGCTGAACCAAATGCCAAATCATCAGACTGCCATCTAGTAACAGAAGTATCATTAGGTTTGAATATCAGTACTTCATCAGTGGTCACCAACTCCAGGAGGTAAATATTCTAAAGGACTTGGGTATATCGATAACACCCACTCTCAAACCATCGTCGCACTGTGCAAATATTGCTAAGACAGCTATGTGTACCTTAGAAGCAATCAGGAGATCCTTCGATAATTTTGACGGAGAGCTTTTTGGGCGCGTGTTTGAAACCTTTATCCGGCCGGTGTTGGAATATTGCGTTCAAGCGTGGTGCCCCTGGACGAAACATGAATACGTTCTGATGGAGAAAGTTCAACAGAGGGCGACTAAACTAGTCAGCAGATTGGAATGCTTACCCTATGAGGGCCAACTAGAAATACTTACAATTTTTCCCCTTTCTTATAGGCAATACAGAGAGGATATGATCTTAGTCTTCAAACTGGTCAGATGAGTTGAGTGTGCTCTTCAGATGACCGACTTTTTTGAATTGACAAACATGACAAGTCGCCGAGATAACCAATACAAACTGAAAAGAAACAACGCCAAACTTGAAGTGCGGGCCAACTGCTTTTCCCAATGGTTCATGGAAGAATAGAACAAACTGCCAACGTCGGTTGTTCAGGCTGAAAGCTTGAAATGTTTAACAGAAGACTTGATGAATTTTTACTTGATGGACATACATTTAGTCGACAGCAATACAGAAATAAGAAAACTACCATAGCCATGTAACATTTGCAAATTTTGCAAGCGTCTATCTTTAAATATGTTTTTCAAAGGTTCTGCCTATCTCCCTTATACATACAGAATTAAACTGGCACGAATCGAGGAGTCTATATATTTTATTCTTGACACGAACACTACCAGTACGTTTTGATTCCGGTGAACGAGGTATGACGATATTTCATTTTTCTGGACATTTTCTGAGAACTTTGCTGGTTTTCCTTCAAACAAATTCTTTGAATCTGAAATTGTTTTATTGCTTCATTGTATGACCTCTGTGTATTTTTTAGTTTAAATGCTTGGTCTGTTCGCATTTGATAAAAATAGCATCTCCTACTGTAACTAACCCCAGTTCCGACAGAATTGTTTGAATGGACTGGTAGACTTTTGGCGTGGATCCCGGATGAGGATGGAGTGATGGAATGTCGGTGAAGATGCCGGTGCCCCCTTCCACTCTCGAACGCTGACCCCCATCCCCACGATTACCGTCGCCGCTTATCGTATCGCTACCCTCCGTCAATATCAGCATCCCCTCGTCCCGACCCTGCAGTTTCCCCCAGCGTTGCACTCCCCCGGTTATCCAACAGACACGACGTAATTCTCCCCACCCCAAAAGGGATATCGCCTCACGTAACGCTCCCTTCTTTATTTTCCATTGTGCCTTTTAATACCTTTAAACCCTTTAATAGTAGAATCCATTTCCAACATTTCTGCCGTTCCTTCTAATGACTGTTGCGTTTGAGTGCTCGGCATGGTGCTTAGAGACCCTGTTTGCTAACTCACTCAATCCGAGGACTGAATACGCAGCCGCGCATCGCTGTTGCATAAACATTAACACCCCTGGCTATGCTAATAGGGTCGGAAAAGAAGGATCCTTCTATCGTCATTATTATCCCGCACAACCGCGGCTTCATTCACTGTTTTTAGGTATCCTCACCTTCAACTCCTCGATTTCGTTCGTCTCTCTCTGGTAATGTATACTCATTTACTGCCATTATAGGAATGTTTCCCACAATCGGCATCCTGTGTTGTCCCTACATATGCTTGTATTGGCGCTTGACGCGCTCTCAATCAACCGATACATTGTAGGTTGCTGCGTGTTTGATGGCGTTAGTGGGATAGGAACTCGAGCCCCTTCGGACTGCAACTTGTCAATCTTCACCCTGGACACCGGCACTAGCAGTACACACTTAACAGATGGTCGAGAAAACGTCCTCGCATTCTCCAACTAATATGTGGATAAGGGCGATGGGTGCTACGTCAACGTACAAAAAGTGACAAATTTCGGTTGTATTTGCCAGAAAAATTCAGACAATCGCTTTTTAGCAAACACTATCGTCCTTGCGGAACACAAAACTCTGGACTGACTGTGGAACTTCAGAGACTGAAAGATAAATAGCGGGGTGGCGCAGGCTTCTTGAAAATTTCAATTTCTGGGTAGAGTATTGTCTCGTAAGCCATGTATGCGGACGATTATACCCTAACCCATCCGCGTAACTCACCATGGAGTGTCCAAAATTAACCTCATAATGTTAGCTTCGCAATTCTCTCTGCAGTTTAATCTCAATGGACTCAAATCTAGGTATGTGGTCTTGATATTTCCCCACCTCTAAGTTGATACGTACATGAAACGAGAAAACCCTCTGCTCGTGTGCCGGAGTTCCAGATGGAAACTCATTGCCTATGGTCACTTTGGCCATGCCTCCTCTTGATCGACACCACCCATTCCTCACCAAGCGCCTCATTCCTCTGGTCCCTCCTGGTCAAGTCTCCCGAAGTAAGTCCAGGCAGCTCGCTCGTACTGAGTTATTAAAATACTAGTCGTGATAGGCTAAAGATTCTAGTGGCCCATACCACGTAGTAACGTCGTGTCACTCTGCCGAACCCGCAACACCTGTGTTCAGATCAAGAGCGTCCTGAGCAATTCTCGTGCCCTCCTACTCTTCTAGCTCATATACGTCCCATGGGACAGGGCATTTGTCGTCCCCCGCTCTCACAATCTGCCATGCCACTCTCCTAACCTCATTAATATCTCCGCCATATCCTTTTTGAAACATACGCCCTCCGTGACCACCGTTAAGTTTGGTCTCTCCGTATTTGTGTGATGTTCGCATTGTCTATTCCTATGCGACTCAGTCGATCGCCTGTAGGTCAGTACTAAATTATTTCCTTGTCTGCTCTCTCGCCATAGCGTTACGTGAATTTCCTGGTGCGCTCAGAACCGAATGGCCTTGGTTGACTATTCATCTAGTGAAGGCGAGGAAGCACTAGAACTTCCTTTATCTTTGGAGCAATTTCTCAGTGACGAGAAGAGATTCTCCGCGCAACAGGAAAGACTAACTTCCCCGCAAAGCAACCGTGTTCGCAGCTTTCCTCACGTACACGGGAATTGGGCTTCCTGCGTATTTATTCCAGGTTTGCATAGTTGGATTTTACCTATCCATTCATTCATGCCCTTTATGCCAAATTCTGCGGTTTATAAGGCCTCCGTCCTTTCAAATCTCAGCCGCCTTGTGGCCAGTAGTTTAACAAGTTCACTTAGTGAGTGATAGTTAGCCGAAGTATCTTTGAGGCTATAGTCATCTTGTTTTCTTGTCTTGACAATTTTTGATTCCAAAACTCCACGTTGTCTCCAAAGAGGCTGTTACTTACAACAGTATAATTCTTTAGATAGATGCTGTTGAACTGATTTTTCGTTCTCTCCATTGCGCCTCTCAAAGTTTGCAACCGCCAGTCTTTTCAATTCATCAAATAAACCACATAGATGCACGTATGGCCGCAAGTGTTATTACTGCCTTCGGTCTGTTGTAACGGTGTGTTTTACACCGTTAGCCCTTGTAGCTGACTGTTCGTATATTTAAATCGCATAATATTGTTGAAAGTTTATCCGTCTGGTAGCAATGGGCACCACCGTCGTGTACATTTCTTGTGACCGGCTATTAGATAATTTTTTTTATTGAAAACACGTTCGCCATGAGCCTAATAGGGGAGATGTCTCACTGGAACGATCGGACTTTGAGTTCATACGGCTTGTCTGTCCGGCAAGTTTCCAGGTTCCACCCGTTTTTATTTCACGATAACAAGGCTGGTTGCGTATTTACAGACATCATTATTTTTTACATTTGGTTGATTTTATTTCTAAATATCTACTTGGCGTAGAAGACTTAGCAGTATCGGGGTCTTAAACCCGCAATTCAGCCCTTTTCCTCGACTGAATTTTATCTTTAAGTAGTTGTCAAAAGGAATAACTAGCTTATCTACTCTTCTCAAAACATACGTATATAAAAGTTGACTGAGAAATAACAGAACAATTTTATATGTGGTCTGCGGTCATTAGAATTTTATTATTGTAGTTAAACGGGTACCGAAACTTATTAAACATGCCAAAATTTACAAAAAAACCCGAATAAGTTGGAACCTCTGCCAACTACGTTAGTACTGAAAAGAGGCAGTCTTGCTGAGAAGTATAAAGCGAAATCTACTCTGCCTGGGGAACATTGAAAATACCAACAAGACTTGTATGACGGCACGCATACAGATGATATAGTAAACCTGAATGATCCCTGTAATTCACAAAACCTATTTTGATGGTCCGCGGGCTCAGTTTTATGGAGAGATAGGTATACTATGAGTTTAGCAGGTAGTCATACTTCTGTGTGTATATAGCTTTGGAAAATATAGTCAAGGTATCCACCGTTTCATACTTCACTTCAAGCACATCCTTGGCGATAAAAGACATGCAGAGGATATAGACCTTATCTAAGTTTTTATTTTAGTCTCTTCTTCTTCTTCTTCTTCTTCTCTTCTTTTTCTTCTAGTCTCATTGATTCAGGAGCCAAAAACAGCTTTCTTAACGGTGGAGCTAATGCATGTCAGAATGCTATGAGTTTGATTATTACTGCCCAGTTTTGGATTCTGTTTGAACCAGGACAATATGGTGGATGATTGCAGACATACTGTCTGGCGATGGCGGATCTTTGTACTGCGTACACAGCTAGCCGATGGTGTCCTCTGCCAATGTTAAAAGTGTGTTATGAGTCTCCATTTAAGGCATATTTCACACAGGAATGACTGAATGCAGATATATTTGGTCTCCCGGAACAAATTCACTCCGAGTAGTATGGTAGGAGTCGCAAAGAGGTGACTGCCTGACGGCATAAAAAGCGACTGAATCATAAGTATCAGAGGTAGACTGAAAAAGATTCGGAGTTCGAGAAAGCGTTGTTTTGTAGCTGTTCCTACCAACTAAATCCATCGGTCCTCTCTGCCATCACCAGAAGCAAACACACGCACTCACTCTACACAAGTCTACGCATAAGTTTTAAGAGAGCTGTTTCTGGCAAAATTAAACGGACTTTCTTCGAACTCTCGCCGTCTATCGGTTTCTGGGCTAGATCGAGTATTTATTCACGCAGGCGTAGGCGCATAACAATATGTGATCCTCCGGAGTAAGTCTTGAAGTGTGCAGTTTTTAGTTTTCCCTATTGTACTAAAAGAGGCTGCCACTTGTACTGCAGCTTGCCTTATTCTTGAGCCTACCTGTTATATCTCGTGAAGAGTCACCTTTGGGAAGCTGCTTTCTAAAATCTGGTGTCCTCTTTGCTCAGTATGATGCCTTTTTGCCCAATAAATAATGTGAAAAAAAATTAAATTAAATTTACATCGACGACCTGAATCATATTAATTGTCGCCTTTGTCTGTTTGCATTTTTCATAGCTCCGGAAGACATGTCCATCCTTTTTCGTGAGATTATCGACGCCGTGAATCCATTCTTGACTGAATGCTCCTCTCAATTCTTCTCGGTTGAGGACCCCCATCTAAGCCTCACGAAAACATGGCCCATTTTACATCACTGGATAGACGGTTTTGCACGGTTTGTAGCGACTGTTGCTTCAGAAAATACACGGTATTCACTAGTTGGCGCACAAATATGTCCATAGGTTTCTCGTTCAGCTAAGTCGACCGATATTTCTAACAAACGAGGAAAAAACAAGGTGGTCTTTCTATTATGTAATGCTTATCTCCAGGTCGTTTCTGGCTCTCACAATCGCACCATCGGATAGCGAACCATTACGCGGACTTGTTAATCGACTTGATGAACAAGTTGTTGCTCTCCGGGGCGAAAAGTACTACCAGGTAGGTTCTATTTTATGCTCATGATCGATACCATTTTATCACATAGAATCCCCTCTTTCATTTTAGCATAGGTTGGTGCGTCGGCGATGTGCATCAGAACATGCCATCTGAATCCCAAAAAGCATGTCTTGTAGGCTTTTGCGTTCCGTCTTATAATATTGATAGGATTTCATCGAAGAGAATTTCGCTTCTCAAATGTCGAACTGCTTTGAACTATCGCATCTTATTTTTAAATCTGGCAATAAAGAATACAATTTTAAATTTTCTTGAAATAAAGTTTTCGCGTTTCCCATCTTCAACGCTAATTAAAAACGCCCTTTTCTTTTTTTCCTTATTTAATGTCATTTACGTTACATTTTGATACATTTTTTTCGGGCCGGGAGAATTCAGGTCATCCGTGCCACAAACAAAGCTCACCAACGCATTGTAGGTAGACAGTACTCACCGATTGAGGTACAGAGCGTAGCATGCACGTCTTGTTTTTTCCGGCATTAAGTTACTTCGAAACTGGCACATCTAAGATCTGATCCGGTCAATTCCGCACTATTCTTTGCTGCTCGAACCCTCAACCCCACTCGGTCGGGACGCAAGATTCAAATCAGCTTTTTAACTGAGTTCTAAAATTACCAGTTAGTTGTGCTTGCGGATTTTCTTATACATACACCTTTCGTTATCTGAGCCGATAGGTGTTCCTCGCAATTCTCGTGGGTTTTCCTATCAGTTAAGCCTGTTTTGCAGAGTCGTATTCTTAGAGTTTTTTGCCGAATCTGCGATTACGTTTTTCGAATTTGTGACACTGGTGTGTGAATAGACGAAGTACATTTACCACTGTAACTCATGAGACCTGATGGTAAAAAACTTTGCTGCCTCGTTGGGATTCTCACCCACCCTATGAATTGCAAGGTTGGAGTACAGGCTTGCTGTCGTGGGTTAGAATACCACAGGGGCCGTCGAGTTTTTTTGCAATTGGATCTGACTATTTACATCTACCGAAAAATCTCTACGACGATAATAACATAAAAAATTATCAACGGCTTCCTAGCCATGGTGCTACGTTAACTGGAAAAGACACGCAGATATCAAATAATCTCAGACAATTTGCTAACAATGGATGTCAAGACCTTGGCTTTAATTGGTAAACGAGGTACGGCTATGGGAGCGGAACTGAACTTTAAATAAATTTCTTTTCGATAAGGAAAATTAGATTCACGTTTATTTGCGTGATTCATGGTTTAAATATAAAAGTTCCAATGCACAAGCGTCTTAAAACGTTTGTATGGTGCTATATTAGTTTGATTAATCTATGGATTTAGAAGATGCGTCTTTAATTACTTGCCTTGTGGTTGTCTCCCTTTAAATTGCTTTTTGGTAATTTCAAACTGAGTTATAGTTTGGATGCTATGTACATGAACCGTGCGGACGTTTTACCAAATCCGCTGACCGTGCAGCGACAGAACTCTGATTTTTAATATAAATTTAGCAGCTTTTTTCTTGGGTTTTCCGGCTGCTTTTGAAAGATGGCCTAGCCTGTTTGTGTCTCGGTAGCAGCTGTGAAAATCTGCAAATGTCTGACACCAACTTTTTAAAGATAGAATTACGTGCTATGCGAAGCATACCAGTAGCAACTATGTTGAGGTAGTCTTCAATGTCCTTGTAGCGTCTCACTTGACGCCCTTGTCGAAGGGAGTCCGTGGCGACATCTCCATAGAAGACTCGTTTGGGTAGTTGCTAGTTGTCCATCTCCACGAGGTGGTCGCTCCAACGCAGTTGCAGTATTCGCAGCAGGGCGTAGATGCTGAGGATGCCTGTTCGTTACAGCACTTCTGTGTCCCGATCCTGTCTTGCCACCTCAGCATTAGTATTCTGCGGAGGCAGCTGAGATGAAAATGCTTGAGCTTCTGTGCCCGCATTTTGCATACCGTCCAGGTCTCCGCTCCATACAGCAGCGTCGGCAAGATGACGGCTTTGTACATCTCGAGTCTGGTGCTGAAGTGGGGACTGTGTCGATTCCAGACGATGTTCTGCATGCGTCTGAAGGCTTGACCTGCTCTGGAGATCCGGTGGGCGATCTCATCGATTTTGGGACTGTGGGACAGGTTTCTGTCCAGGTAGGTGGTGTCCACGGCTTGCAACTGGACGCCATTAACATCGGTGCAAGGTGCGTTGTAGGCGGTGTTGGGCGGTTGCTGGTGCATGACCACCGTGTTCTCCGTGTTTATGGTCTGTTCGAAGTTGTCCCAGGCAGCGTCGAAGAGGTTCATGTTCCTTTGCGTGTCCCCTTCTGTCCTTGCATTAGGAGCGCATTCGTCAGCCAAGAGAAGTTCGTGGACGGCAGTTGTGAATACACACGATAAGAAGTGCATCCACCGATGATTGAGGAGTTGACCATCCATCCTCTAAGTGAGGCGGATGCCGTGGCGTTCGTCACGGTAGGCGTCCATTCACATATCATTTAACATGAGAATAAAGAAGGTAGGCGCAAGGCCACAGCCCTGCTTCACTCCGTTGGTAATGTGGATTCCTCTCTCACGGCTCCGTTGTCCGTGACATGCGCCATCATGGAAATCATGCACCCTGTGAGTGAATCGCTCTAGACAGCCGAATTTCTGCATGATTTTCCAGGGTTTTTCACGATTCACCGTGGCGGAGGCTTTCTTCAGATCCACGAGGCTTGAGTAGGAGTAGATCCGCTTTTCCTGTCACTTATCCTGCAGCTGACCCGTGGCATAGGTCATATCAATGGTGCTGCGATGATGACGGAAACCACACTGGCCTTCCGGACGGAAGCCTTGTGGCAGGTGGCCGTCAAAGCGATTCAAGAGAATGTGGGCGAAGGATTTTTCCGGCGATGTTGAGCGACGAGATTCGTCTGTGGTCGTCACTGATTTGACGGTTCCCTTTATTTGTAGAGATGGCGATTAAATCGTCCTTAAAATACTGGGGGAGCTGACTATGGCAACACATCTCCTGGAGGTGTGCTATGCGTTGAATCATAAGATGGGACCGCCTTGCTTGTGAATCTCAGCAGGGTTTGCATCTGACACGGGTGCTTTTCCACTGAAGAGTTGTTGCACGGCTCTGATGATTTCTTAAAGAGAGGGCAGCAGGTTGAGGCCAGCGTTTGCCTCCATTTGAGGCAGTTGGTCGACGGCGGCGTCGGAGGTAGTGGAGCGTTGGTTAAGGACACTTTTTAAGTGGTCGACCCAGCGCTTCAGAATTTGTGTCGTCTCAGTGTGTAGGGTAGTTCCATCAGCGCTGAGAAGAGCGGTGGCTCGTTTGGCGGTAGGTCCATAGACCGTCTTGATGGCAGCATGGAAGTTCTTCCATTTGACGCCTTTCACATATCCTTGGATCTCCTCGGCCTTGTGGGTCATCCAGGCATCCTGCATCTCCCGCAAGCGTTGATGCACAAGACGGCGACCTCGGTAGAAAGAGCCCTTGTCTGCAGGTTGCTGATGGCTGTGTCGTCGTCAAACCAATCCTGGTGCTGACAACGTTCGCGGTCGAGGAAATCCAGGGTGGTTAACTGGACCGTATCCCTCAGTTGACACCATCGGTTCTTCACGGAAGCATCCTCATCAGTCGCTGAATATTTGGCTAGCCAGTGAGCCAATTCGTTACCAAAATGCAGATGGTGAGCGCGTATATTCAAGAAAATTAGCATTCAACTTACCTGGTGGTCCCTCACCTTGAGGTCTCTTGCGTGGCTGTAGATGAAGCCTCATCTTGGAGATGAAAAAGCGAGAATCAGTCCAGGATCGCCTTTGTCATTAGTTCATCCTGCTGCTCTCATCTCCGGACGATGACGTAATTCAGTAGGTGCCAGTTCCTCGACTGGAGTTGCATCCAGCTCGCCTTCTGCCTCATCGGAAGGCGAAAGAAGGTATTAGTCAGGACGAGGCTGTGCTCTGCGCGGATTCACAGGAGAAGCAGGCCATTATCATCGAAGCCTTAGTGATAATGGGGGCACTGCACTCCTCTCCATGTGGCATGGTCTGTGCCGACGTTGGCTTTGAAGTCACCAAAGACAACCAACTTATCCGCCTTTGGCACAGTTCCCTCGCAGATCGGCTTAGAATTTGTTCTTTGCCTCGGAGCTGATCATCCCGGGGGGGGGGGGTACATACTAACTATAGGGATGAATTTGTCTCCCCGAAGAAACAGGCAGTTCATTTAAAAAAAGATGATGCCAACGTCAAGTCGCTCTGCCTGTAGGCGACCACTCAGAAGGTGTAACCGGCATCCACCTTTTCCAGTTGGCCTTGCTCGGGGAATTGGGTTTCACTGAGTGCGGCGATTTCTACCTTGTAGCGCGCCAGGTCCCGAGCGACTAGCTCTGCCTTCCTTTCCGGTCAGCTACTCCTCGGATCGTCTAAAAGGGAATGAACATTCCAGGCTGTAAGAGTGCTCAGACTTACCCCAGCAGCCCGGGGGTATCCTGAAGGAGATGGGGAGGAGTTATTGTTATTTTGGGAGTTTCAGTCTGCGAGCTACGGTCTGCTGCAGATGTCGTGAGACTCGGCATTTGTTTTGGGCACCTTTCCCAGCCCCCTGCCCCACGAAGGGGTAAGCAATGCTGTTCCTAAATAGAGCTACTTCGATGTCCTAGACGGCTGCCAAACTCCACTATGGGCCACGAATTGGTTTGGTGATCGAACGAACCGATTTGCTTCCAGACTAATGGAACTTAGTCACAGTCAAAAGTCAGATATGTATGGCTGATGACACTTGTTACACGTAGGTCTCTTAAAAAATTTGCACATCCGATAGTGGTCCTTTTCAGTTGGAATAGAAAAACCTATTGGCATAGTAAATCTGATGCGCATGTGGATTCGTACTGTATTTTAGAAGTGGACGTTTGAAGTGTTGTTAGCAAGCGTGCTAGCGTGGTCCTCCAAACCGAGGGTGTCACACGACTTTACGGCAACGCTCCTTCATGTGCTCATTAAAAGTTTTAAGTTTTTTGGTGTCGGCGAGACTGCCAACCCTTGTGCGATGCATAACTGGACGTGGGACTTTTATGCGACACACCTGTGCTCAAGCAAATATACAGGCTGGTCACTGGGTCAGAAAATCTGACTTTTTATCTAGTTCTCACGACTCACTTAAAGTTGTGACCTAGAGGATTGCCAAACCACAGGATGAATCGGTCAGGATTATTAAGTTTCAGAGTACCGTGACTGTTTCATAATTTTGGTGTATGGAAACTGTCAATGGCGTGAAACCAGGAGTAGTGACATCTGGTTTACTACGAGTTGAGAAACTAGTAGATGTTTTGAGTGCATATGGATGACAAATGCCTGGTTAGTAGTAGCACCCGTCTTCTTCTCTAGCCACATTAACAGTAGTGCATCACAGCGACACAACGGGAGTAGAAAGAAAGGGTTTATGTTGTGCCCGCCGGTATCACTTCAGATTAACTGATGCTCAACTTATCGCCGAATCCAAAACATCGATATTCCCGGGCATGCTACGCCAGACCAATCAGGGACTTACATTCAATCACAGTAGGCATTGGTCTGGCTGCACTAAGGTGGCCTGATCCGTGAGTCGTAGATTCGAATCCATCGCACAGAGACCGGCGAACCACTGCCAGGAGCACCGACATACACCCGCCGCATTCGCCTCGACTGTCCGCACTGCCCACGCATATTCACACACCGCATGGGCCTATAAGGCCAAATGCGCCTTCATGAAAACTTGCGGTAGATTACCGCCAGCCCTATCAAATTATCACGTTGCTCCTTTTCCTCCTCTACATCACCCTTGCTCCCATCCAACACCACATGAAACAGGTTTTCAACTAGCACCTTTCACTGAGAGGGACTTATGATCCTCGGCAGACGCAGCGCAAGTCTACGCTTTTTATAATCTTATTAACGCCCAAGTCACATGCTCGGCGCCACATATCCTCGGATATCCTCGCCCTTGCGGGTCATCCAGGCATCCTGCATCTCCCGCAGGCGTTGATGCACAAGACGGCGACCTCGGTAGAAAGAGCCCTTGTCTGCAGCGGTAGGGCGGTTGACGCAGGCTTTGCGCAACCGGTTCTTCTTGGTGATCAGGTTGCTGATGGCTGTGTCGTCGTCAAACCAATCCTGGTGCTGACAACGTTCGCAGTCGAGGAAATCCAGGGTGGTTAACTGGACCGTGTCCCTCAGTTGACATCATTGGTTCTTCCCGGAAGCATCCTCGTCAGTCACTGAAAATTTGGCTAGCCAATGAGCCAATTTGTTAACAAAATGCAGATGGTGAGCGGATATATTCAAGAAAATAAGCATTCAACTTGCCTGGTGGTCCCTAACCTTGAGGTCTACTGCGTGGCTGTAGATGAAGCCTCCTGCGTCAACAGCCCTACAACTGCACACAAGAGCTACTTCTACCTATGTCGCCGTCTTGTGCATCAACGCCTGCGGGAGATGCAGGATGACTGGATGACCCACAAGGCCGAGGAGATCCAAGGATATGTGAAAGGCATCAAATGGAAGAACTTCCATGCGGCCATCAAGACGGTCTATGGACCTACCGCCAAACGAGCCACCGCTCTTCTCAGCACTGACGGAACTACCCTATTCACGGTCATTGCAATGTCTGCAATGACCTACCCATGTGCGATGCACAGCCTTGAACGTGCGCCCAGTCCCTTGCGCCCTCTCATCTTCCTTTTTCCGTCGAATCCGGAGATGCGCTACAAAAATATGATCTTGTGCAAATCAAATAAAGCAAACACTCCACTTGCTTGATTTTACTAGTGCCAACAAGGTCCAAGTGATGACTGGCTTAATATCCAGTTAAAGTTCAAAATCTTTGACGAACCACCCCACTTATTTGTTGCAGCTAGCAGGGACATCACAAAATCTTCCAAATATATTGGCTTACCCTGATTTATTTCTACGAAATATACAGGTACATGCCAGCCATGACCGAAAACCCAGCAACTGCTACACATTACTGCACATTAAATTAATGCAGTAAATTGTTTATTTACTGATACTAAGGAAATGCTTTAGTCAAAATGTGTAAACGGCAGATTTCCAAATGGTTTCCCAGCTCCACGGAATTCTACCGTTGAGTCTGCGCTGTCAAAGATGATGAAAATCACTTTGAAGTTACGCATTAAGTTCCAATGATGAAAACGAGCCTGCTCTATTACGACGACAATTACGCCGGCGGCAAAACCTGCCTGGAGGAAGCTTTAATTCTAACATTTACCACATCCGCACACTAGCGAAAGCTACTCTTTGATCTAATCGTTCACCCCAAAAACTGATTTCCAAATTACATTCGATCACCGAAACATCCAAAATAATTGACGCAACACACGGGATCATAAAATCCTGATGCAAATATTGCAAAAGGTACCATATGGTCCTCTGAAGCGAGTCTTTCGAAAAGGGTTTTCCATTTCTAAGCTTACTTCCTAATTTTGGGAGACTTCCCTCGGCATCTTAAAGCCATATTGCGCTAGGTCCAATAACTGCACTTTGAACTGTAGTTTTCACCCCTTTTGGCAAAGTTACACTGTAATTGGTTAATATGCCTTAACTGGATTAAATTGCTCACCGTTTACTAGCGTACTCATTATTTTTTCCAACAGAATAGAATATATAAGGCAGGTTTATATAGTTTTTTTAAAAAGATGAGTACTTTATCAGCGATGGCGTAAGCAAATATATAAACGGATGAATAATGCTACTACTTGACAGTTGCCTGCAAACAGCTTAAAGCCCATTCTCCTTGAAGTTCTCGTAAGAAAGATTACGGAGCCGCAGAAATTTTTGTCGTGTGACTGCACTTAAAAAAGAAAATGCGGTGCAGGTTTCTGAGTCCTTTGCTAAAATCATAGTCTGCAATATAATTACGTAATTATTTAACCATACTTACAGCACGGGTACTAACTAAAACCCAGACACGCATCTTTCGGCGTTCTTGTGCCGCTGTACGGTGCATCTATGAGGAGTTCGGCTCGATAGTGCGGACCCAGCGTTCCTCATGTATTTTATGGTATATGAATTCCGAATCCATCCTGCCTTATTGAATTTCGGAGGAAATAAATGCGCGAACTTGGAGTAAATCCTTCGGTATAAACCTTTTCAGTCTCGTTCCAAAATTTGATATGAACATTTGAGCCAAATTAATCAGCTGCTGCTTAAAAACCACGTAATATTCCACAGCTGCCAACTGATATTTAGTAGTATAAATGACGTATATAGTTATTATACATCACACAGCTAGTACCTGCGCTGTATGCTAAATACTTAAGTAGTTTATACGACTCAGTGCCATTTGGCAGCTTGTGAATATTACGTGGTTATATCACAGCAACTAATGGATTTGGTTCAAAAACGTTCAAAACAATTTTGAAACGAGAATGGAAAGGTTTATACCGAAGGATTTACTCCAAGTTCGCGCATTTATTTCCTCCAAAATTCAAATAATGCAGGACGGATCTGGAATTAATAAACCAGAAAACCCACGGAGGGCGATGGGATCCGTACTATCGAGCCGTACTCCTCCTAGATGCGTCATGCAGCGGCACGAGATCACCAAAACACGCGTGTCCGGCCTTTTAGCTAGTGCCTAGTAATGATTTCATTTTCTGTGAATGTGCTAGCAGTACCTTGCGCCCAATCCTCTTCAGTTCTCCGTTCATTTACAGTGAGGGCCTTGCTCCAGTGACGCTAATAACACAACCTGCTACTTTAAGTAATTTTTTGAACTCTTGAACTGGCACTCGTTGGCTGCGCTCACGATCCACAATCGTGCCTCGCCTGCTAGTACTCACTATGTCAGACGCTTGAAGACGGTGGCCTTGCCAACGCACCTATTAACTCCAACTCAACAAAGCTCATTAGCACGCTAGCGTGGAGTCAATGGCGTTGATTACTGCAGCGAATGACACATAAGTCTCATTTTTGTGCCCTGTGCACCCAATTTTCTTTCGTCAGGGCAGTCACCTGACAAAAATCCAGTGGCTCCAGTATTTGCATACAATAACTTTAAGACCTGCGGGTTTTAGGCTGCTTGTCGGCAGCCGTTAGTCAGTAGTATTTTTAATCCAAATATTTTACTGGCTTGTGCAGTCGTTTTAAATGTAAGGTAAACAGCAGCTTTAAGTATGTTGTTCTGCCTTGTTCAATTTCCTCGGACATTAGTGTGCGAACTTGGAGTAAATCCTTCGCAAAACACCTTTACAGACTCGGTCCAAAAATTCATATGAATATTTGACTATGAATATGAATAGTTTTTACTGACGACTTCATTCGTCTTGACTGAGATGTCTTATACGATGCAAACGCTCAGCCATCTGGTCCGGAATTAGCACCCAAAATCTTATGACAAGCTCCTGAGCTCTTCATTGGTTGCTGCGCTCGCAAGTCAGTACATTCCCTTAGGCCCTGAAGACTGGAATGTCTGCGGGCAGTCAAGCTCACTATGACACTGTCCATGCTAGTATAGCAAGCGATAGTAGTAGACATTCGTGGAACATACAGCACCATAAAGGTTCACTCTGTTGCTGCGCTGCGCAGGTACTAGCTAAGTGCTGTATGGTTAATAAATACGTAATTTATACTACTAAATGCCAGTTGGTAGCTTGCGAATATTATGTCATTATTCATCACAGGGTGATGGATTTCGCCTACAATATTCATCTCAAATTTCGGACTGAGCCTGAAAATATTTGTTCGGAAGGATTAACCCCAGTTCGCGTGTTAATTTCCTTGAAAATTTGACTTGGCAGGATAAACCTGGAATTCAAATACCAGAAAATATACAAGGGGACGCACTGACGATCCGTACTCCTTGAAATTGCGTCGTGCAGCGGCATAAGATCGACGAAACACGCGTGTATGGGCCTTTAGCTAGTACCTATGGTATAAGTATGGTAATTAATTACGGTATTACGAAGTACTTACTAAGCATAATCAGGCTTCCAGCTGGGCAAGTCACCAGGAAGGCTTTTATACCATATAATAAGCGTTTCAAACCCAATCTCAAACTTTGTCTGTCGTCTTCTCAAGTAAAATAAAATTTCGATGAAAGAGAGAGATTCGGTGTTGGAGCAACAACGTACAATTCCTCAGCGATGTGTAGCGGTGATGCCGCTAAAAGTATTACGGAGCGCACAAGCCTGCCCTGAATTAGGCAAGAGCTAGGAGGTCATGTGAAAGACTTGACGGTCCAATCACCGCGCAAAATGCCGTAATAACGAGTCTACCATGGCTCTCTGACATTTAATGATGAAAAACGAAATCCAGAGGAACGTGGGAGGAGCAGGAGATGCGCTAGCGCCCAAGCAAAAGTCAGTGTAGGCGCAGATGTGGATATGACAACTATTGCGTACGGTATAGACTGACAGGATGCGTTGGGTGAGATTCTTCAACAGAGTGAACCTTAATGGTGCTGTTTTTTCCACGAATGTTTACAACTATCGGTGGCTATACTAGCATGGAGTGTCATAGTGAGCTTGACTGCCCGCAGACACCCCAGTCTTCAGTGCCTAAGGGAATGTACTGACTTGCGAGCGCAGCAACCAATGAGGAGCTCAGGGGCTTGTCATAAGATTTTGGGTGCTAATTCCGGACTAGATGGCTGAGCGTTTGCATCGTATAAGACATCTCAGTCAAGACGAATGAAGTCGTCAGGAAAAAATATTCATATTCATAGTCAAATATTCATATGAATTTTTGGACCGAGCCTCTAAAGGTGTTTTGCGAAGGATTTACTACAAAGTTCGCACACTAATGTCCGAGGAAATTAAACAAGGCAGAACAACATACTTAAACCAACTGTTTACCTTACATTTACGTTACCTTAGCTTAGATTTGCTTACCTTACATTACCTTGCATTACCTTAACTTACATTGCGCGAGCCAGTAAAATAATCGGATGAATAATTCTACTGACTAACGTCTGTCGATAATCAGTCTAAAACCCGCAGGTCTTAAAGTTATCGTATGCAAATACCGGAGCCACTGGATTTTCGTCAGGTGACTGCCCTGACGAAAGAAAATTGGGTGCACAGGGCACCAAAAATGAGACTTATGTGTCATTTGCTGCAGTAATAAACGCCACAGCCTCCACGCTAGCGAGCGAATGAGCTTTGTTGAGTTGGAGTTAATAGGTGCATCAGCAAGGCCGCCGTCTTCAAGCGTCTGACATAGTGAGTACAAGCAGGCGAGGCAAGATTGTGGATCGTGGGCGCAGCCAACGAGTGCCAGTTCAAGAGTTCAAAAAATTACTTAAAGTAGCAGGTTGGGTTATTAGCGTCACTAGAGCAAGGCCCTCACTCTCAATGAAGAAACGGAGAACTGAAGAGGAGTGGGCACAGGGTACTGCTAGCACTTTCACGGAAAATGACATCATTACTGTTGAATTTGAGGAAAAGCCACCAAAACTTCACTACTTCCAACTGGTACATGCGGTCTCAATTCTCTAATCCATTGCATGATAGTTTCGTTATGCAAAGAAATGGGAGTTAGCATGCGTGATTTTTGGTCTCTTGGCAAGCGCGGCTAACGGCTTGCTAATGCCTTTGAGCATGACTTATTTTGCCGATATTGTCAACGATATTATTTTGCCAAAGCCGAACATCTTGAAGTCGATCCTACCACAAGTGAAAATCTACAGTATCATTGGAGGAGCTTCGTTGATCCTGGGATTTCTACAGGCATACCTTCTTTTAATGGTGGCAGAACGTCAATCCAAACGACTTCGTCTGCTGTATTTTAAAGTAAGTCCCTAAAAAGCCATTTTTTGGAATCACATACTTCACCGGGAGGCATGGACGCAAATAAATACCAAGCCCACCATCCTAGTGCTTAGTTGTAAAATTGGCTGAAGGATTATTTAAAAAAAACATATAGGACTGTGACTGCATTTTAAAGTTTTATTCTCTTCTACATTTGATACCGGCAGGTTTGAAAACTGTCTTCCCGAAATATGAGACATTTTGCCTATTTTAATATTTCAAGTATGCCACTTTTTTCTTGAATTTCGCCTAACCTAATGTGACAGTAGACGGACACTTAGACGGGTGTTAATTACTTTTTCATCTCCATGTATGCGGAACAGATTATTGAAAAAAGTTAGTGAAACCTCAAATCCCGTCCAAAATCTATTTACTGCTCAGCCTACTCTTGGCTAATTTATCTCATACTGGCGGCTTCCAGAAGCGGTTATGCATAAATTCTGTTGAGGAGCAAAAGAAAGATATTCCGCGAGGATAGAATATTTTTTATCTTGTGGCAGAGATTGAAAACGACCGACCACCAACCATATCCCAAATTGACCATGCAGACAACCTGAGAAGTCAAACGGATAGACCTCATAAATGCTTCGATAATATTTATTTCGAGATTATTTAACCATTTCCATAAATGAGCACTTCAAACGAACGCCAGGGGCTGGACGTCTGGTAGGTACGCATAGAAATACAGCGCAGTTGAGAGACGGCTTGAGTTAGACCGAGTTCATCGTGCTATTTTATGTTTCAAGTAAATTGCCCTTAGAGCAGAAGTTGAATAACAAACCAGCGTAAATTACAGTTAACAGCTCTGAAAAACGTTTACGTTAGCTGTCTTTGAGGTCTACCTCGAAGTGAATTCACATGAGAAATTTGGATAATTTATTACATCTGCACATTAAAGATATGTTATGTATCGCATCATTTTGCAGAGCGTCCTACGACAAGACGTTGAATGGCACGAGAAGAATTCAGTCGGCATTGTTATCACTAGAATCAGTGACAGTATCGACCAAATCGAGGAGGGCATCGGAGCCAATCTGACAAATTTTTTGCGTGACATATCCCAGTTTCTGGCTGGTCTAATTATTGCCTTCACGCACGGCTGGAAGCTGACCCTAGTCGCAGTGGCTCTGATGCCCGTAATATCTCTCGTCTTCACGGCTCTGGCGCTATCTATTCAGATCTTTGTAGGAATTGAACAGAAGGCATATAGCCAGGCCAGTAGCGTCGCTACCGAGGTACTGAGCGCCGTACGCACAGTGTTCGCCTTTGGAGGCGAAACCGAGGCCACTAAACGCTACGAAAGGGAACTTTCCACAGCTCAGAGCGCGGGCGTTAAAAAAAGCATGGCTATTGGTGCAAGTGAGTCTATTTCATTTTCATTAACCTGTTATGGCGGAATATCAAATTATAAATACTTTGTTATCTCAGCTCCAGAGTGCAGTTTCTTTTAAGAAATTTTGCCGATTTCAGAGAGTTATTGGAAAATTCGAAGCATCCAAAAAGGCAGTACTGCGATAAGAAAGTGTATTTTAAGAAGTGAAAACAAGGCCTTTCCTGGTATTGTCAGTTTATTCTATTGGAAAAACCCCAATTTAGGTGACTTCACTGGTTAACTGTTTTAAAAATGTAATGGCACATTATCGAAAGTGATTACTCAAGGAAATTTTTGCTAAAACTCTCGCATAGTCGAAATAAATTTTGGTAGTTTGATGAAAGCAGTTATTGGTATGCTGTGCAACAGAGCATACACAGGGAGTATAAACTGCAACAATGGACCTGCGTGACAGTGGGAGTTGACGTACCAGCGGTAGAGTTCCAGTTTTCTATTCATAGCGCACATATCTACGCTTTTGCATTTAAAACCATAGGCTTCATTGGATAAAAATGCAAATATAGCAAAAATTAAGCAAGAGTACTGGTGCATCGTTTTGAGTATACTTACTATGAAAAATTACATCCTCTTATTTTGTCCACATTAGCATGCCGGTTTTAGGGCGGATGCTGTTCACAATCGACTGCGCAAATTGCACGTTGAAAGCGTCAATTATTTTTTGGGATTCATATTATTCTATAAAACAGAATTTTCAAATAGTTTTTTAAAATAGTTAAAATTTAAACATGAAAATTCTATGCTCTTGCTGAATTGCCAATTGTGTGAGCTTTTTAGGTACTTCCACGATCATTCGTTCTGTGTAGTTTTTGCTAATTTGTACGACTGCGTTAAGAAAATATGCTGGCACTAAGGTGCTTCCTGAAGGGAGTTCATGTGGCATGTGCATTAAATTTTTACCGAACAAATAGTATGTATTTTAGCAATTTTCAGAAGATACAAATACTGATATTGGATTTCAGAGGCTACAGAGATAAGTGAAATTAGTTGAACTAGAAATAAACAGTCCGTTCAACTGCTGGTTTCCATAAGGTTATTCGCGAGGAAAGAGTCATAAGGAGTGCAGTATTTTTGCTTTCATCCAGAACAATATAGTTATTTTTGTGAACATCGAAAATCAATGGAAAATGGAAAATACCTAATTGGTTATTTTATTGAGCATAATTTGCATAGAACATAAAAATCAGGTAAATATTTAGTATTTCATGATATGTGGACGATGGAGTATTTGTGCTTACCTGCGAACGGCGCAATCTTCTTTAAATAATATGCTAGAGTTGAAGCAGACCTCGAGTTTTCAGCTAGTAATTTTTGTCACCTATTGTGGCATTTGGAACGTCGTATCCGATGAGATTCACCGTGTGCCCCACAAAAAGATGGGGACTGGTGGGTGAATTTGATTACAGTGATAGTAGACTTGCGCTGCATCTACCGCACCCTCACTCCTCCTCCTACCTGGGCCCAATGTCATGACCAAGTCAAGAAGACCAGAGGCGGAAGATAACGCAGGTGGCCGACGTGGCCGAAAATGCCCCTAGGCCTACCGCCAGGCCTGGGTCGGATCCCACGGAGTGGAAGTACCATCGAGACTACAGTAAGAAGAAAGCCATTGCAGCTTGACCCTCAGACCACCAGTCGTCCACTGCACATAAACACGGATAAGGCTGACTGCGAGGTCTAACTCCAGCGGTCAGTTGGGAACCTTCCAAGCCATGTTGCTTCGCGCACCATGACAGGCTCAGCCTCGGATCACACATGCAGCAGAGAAACCGACTAAAGAAGGGACCGAGGACCATACTTCCTTCTCACGTGAAGGGTGCCGTTTGCGAACATGCGCTGAGTGACGTTGGCGTGGTCATTTGTGATACGCCGCCTGTAAGAGGTCTCTGGCTGACATGTGCATATCTAACATCTCCTGAACTGAGACCGATGCGGCCAGCTGAGACAGCCAACAAATCACTTACTTAGAAAGGCTGATTTAATTACTTCTTGCTAATATATCTCCTGCTCAACAGGAGAAACAGAAGGGACTGATCCCAATAACAACATAGCCAGATGCCAATAATAGGAGCAGTTCAAGGGCTTGTGACCTCTAAGCAATCGATCGGCGCGCAGTCTTTAAAAGAAGGCTGAGTATTAATTCGACTAGAAATAAATTTCAAAGGGGAGATGAAAAAGGCCATCCACAGGGATAAGCAGTCTCTGGTGTCAAACGGTTGATAAAATAAACAATCTTGAAAGCTGTGGATATGAAGAGTCAGATGTAGGAAACAGCAGGTTCTCAGACTCTGCACTAAAATTCCACCAAGCAACCCACCTTTTATCTTACTGACATGAATGTACGAAAGACCAGAGCAAGAAACCGTCTTTCTCAGATGGCACGTCGGATTATGCCATTCAATTTGCAGACCTGTACTCAGGTCGCGCTCTAACAGCAGCCTTCATGTCGAAATCAAGTCTGAACATGAACCGTCTAGACAAAAATACACCCAGTTGTACCATGTTATGGTATATACTGGAGCAACGGAGTGTATTTCTACAAGCAAATGATCAAAATTTCAGCTGAGTCTAAGTATTAGTTTAAGAGAAATCCATTAAATTCCCACATCGTTCACTGATAAATCACTATTAGCCTTATTTATCTGCCCATCTTCTGTATAAAATTATCGACACATGCAGCACGCGCAAAAACAGAAGGCCTATTAGTTCCAGTCTCTCTTGGTAATCAGCTTTTTGAGGCTGAATGATAACTCTTCAATGTCCACATAGACCTTTCATGCAAAGTGCTGCCGACACAGGCAAGGTCACTTCAGCATTCAACAAGGAGGCTGAAGGAAATTTATGCTGTACCTGATTGGAATTCGTAATCAGGAGGCCGCGCCTCGAAATAAATGGTCGCTTTATGTGCATTTCGGCAGCATCAAAGTTAGTGTTCAGGAGAATAATTGATAAGTGAAACGCTTTTAATTGCGGGATTTAACTTCAGCCAAACGTACTTATTAAGATGAGACTAAAGTAAGATGAACTTTTGTTTAATTTCCGCTAAGCCGACAGGATATATTTATTTGCAAAGATATTATTTCTCTCTGAAATTGAGTGTAAAATATCGGACGTTTTACAAATAAACTGGCTCCAGTTGATAAGTGGTCTCAGTCAAAAAGAAAAGGAGTATCCGAATACAGGAACATTCTGTGCTTGCGCCTGAATGGTAGCATCCAAGAAGAAGCCCAGTATGAAAGACGGTGCAATTTCATATCATGCACCAACTGCCCACGTCCTTGGTTGGGAACAGTGTCGCATGATCCGAAAGTGAGTGCGCAGTACATGGCAAGCAGCTGGGGAGAACTGAAACATCTTAAAACACTGTATACGGGTCCTGAAACATATTCGCGAACACAAGAGACGGCAGAACAGGTAGTTGTGTTCCCAAACTCCATAAAATCACATATTTTATCCCCCGCATATAATGTTCTGCGCAATCCCTGGTAGACGATGAAACCCGTTCGTTCATAGGGAGCAAATACGATTGATGTGCTCTAACTGGGGCTCCTACGTGTCCGTAATCTCAGCCAGGAAACTGGGACCTGCATCCTCACCTTCATTTCCTATTTAGTTTCGAGGGTCCGTATACTCGACACTGTTATTAATAGATAGCGGTAAGACAAGTGCATATTTAAAAAACACCTGAGTGGCAATGGTAGAAATGCTTCGCAAAGGCTCTGATATAAACAGATTCTTAATTCAGAGTTCAGTTTTAAGTTGTTTTATTGTAAGCAAAAGCTTTGTATGGAAAATGGTGTGCTAAAATGGCCAAAGGCGGCTGTCTACGGAATAGTTGCGACCACAAAATACGATATTAAATTATTTAAACATCAAAAGCTTTTTCAAAGAATACTGCTCAGACATCAGAGGTATGTGCACATTTAGTTCTCCTAATAACTTAAAGTGGTCCAAATTTCCGGATGAGAGTAAGTGTATTGAGGATGTTTTCATATGAGGCCACACTTATGATTAAAAGTACTCCTTAAATTTCCAATGGTACTGCTTGGTGGTCATCTACTGGGTAGTTGCATCCTTTCACGCTCCAACTATTTATTAATAAGTATTGTCTGGCAATTATGCCTATTTAACTTAGACTCAGTCTGATATTTTGACATTTCATTTTTATTTACCTTAAATATTATTTTCTGTATTATTCAACAAACTCTTGTGAAATTACCCGAAACCTTATTATGTACGCCAATGAAAAAAAACCAAATCCACACTTGTCCAATAAAGAGTTACCTATTGGTCAGTAACCAAGAAGTGGAACCTCTGCGGACAAGCACACCTCAATGTTTTCTTAAGATGCTAACTTTCTCCTTGAGAGCTCTGATGTCTCCAACTCCTTTTAATATGTACATTGGTCGAAATGCTATCTTGTCACACTTCTCTGGTTTCATTCTTATTGCGGCAACTGCACACTAACATGTCAGTCAGTTTTAGACCCAGTTTTAGACTAAGTTGGATGTAAAGAGACGAGACCATCTGTCTCAAGTTGCCATGCCAACACTAGAAACTGGGCCCAAATTTGCATGAGACGAAACTCGCATTGCTGGCTTCTGCCCATCAAAGAGAGGCCGGGAATTCTTAGAGGCAATACACGCTGATGACACGTGCGTTAATCGGCACATCAAATTGGATGCTGTGTACAATAATCTTAAGGAAAGTGGAAAAGGTTGTAGCCAACCCGTATGAGATGTTCATCAACAATGGCAGCTATTGGCAGGACTGATTCAGCAATAGTGATTTTCCGACACGTTTTAAATTTAAACTGTTTTGTTGCACATTTGCCACAAGTCTGACGACGACCTGGGGAACCAGCGTCGAAAATTTACATAATAAACTTACTCATTGTTTCCCAAAGAACTTTTTTACTTTGAATTATACATCTTGGGATGTCCGTATTCCAATTTATTCGGCTCTACC
>WEDG01005204.1:0-35000 GCA_017591395.1 Schistocephalus solidus
GCAGCAGAAACATCGGCGAAAACACGTGTCTGGGCTTTTAGCTAGTATCTATGTCGGAAGTAAGGTATAACGTCTTTGCCATATAAGATTCCTACTACTTGTAGTACTACTTGTTTGTAGGATGGGCATTACGTGGTTATTCCACAGTGGTTGATTGTCTTCGACCCAAATGTTCATTGAAATTTCGGATGTGACCCTAAAAAGTCATGTCCGAATCACCTGACTCCATGTCCTGCACTTAATAATTTCAGAAATTATTTACCTGATTATTCTCTGGAGTCCATATACCAGAAACCGCATAGAGAACGCTGGGGACCCACTGAGGAGCCAAACCCTCGTTGCTGTGTCACACAGCAGCAGAAACATCGGCGAAACACGTGTCTGGGCTTTTAGCTAGTATCTATGTCGGAAGTAAGGTATAACGTCTTTGCCATATAAGATTCATACTACTTGTAGTACTACTTGTTTGTAGAATGGGCATTACGTGGTTATTCCACAGTGGTTGATTGTCTTCGACCCAAATGTTCATTGAAATTTCGGATGTGACCCTAAAAAGTCATGTCCGAATCACCTGACTCCATGTCCTGCACTTAATAATTTCAGAAATTATTTACCTGATTATTCTCTGGAGTCCATATACCAGAAACCGCATAGAGAACGCTGGGGGACCCACTGAGGAGCCGAACCCCTCGTTGCTGTGTCACACAGCAGCAGAAACATCGGCGAAACACGTGTCTGGGCTTTTAGCTAGTATCTATGTCGGAAGTAAGGTATAACGTCTTTGCCATATAAGATTCATACTACTTGTAGTACTACTTGTTTGTAGAATGGGCATTACGTGGTTATTCCACAGTGGTTGATTGTCTTCGACCCAAATGTTCATTGAAATTTCGGATGTGACCCTAAAAAGTCATGTCCGAATCACCTGACTCCATGTCCTGCACTTAATAATTTCAGAAATTATTTACCCTGATTATTCTCTGGAGTCCATATACCAGAAACCGCATAGAGAACGCTGGGGGACCCACTGAGGAGCCGAACCCCTCGTTGCTGTGTCACACAGCAGCAGAAACATCGGCGAAACACGTGTCTGGGCTTTTAGCTAGTATCTATGTCGGAAGTAAGGTATAACGTCTTTGCCATATAAGATTCATACTACTTGTAGTACTACTTGTTTGTAGAATGGGCATTACGTGGTTATTCCACAGTGGTTGATTGTCTTCGACCCAAATGTTCATTGAAATTTCGGATGTGACCCTAAAAAGTCATGTCCGAATCACCTGACTCCATGTCCTGCACTTAATAATTTCAGAAATTATTTACCCGATTATTCTCGGAGTCCACATACCAGAAACCGCATAGAGAACGCTGGGGACCCACTGAGGAGCCGAACCCCTCGTTGCTGTGTCACACAGCAGCAGAAACATCGGCGAAACACGTGTCTGGGCTTTTAGCTAGTATCTATGTCGGAAGTACGGTATAACGTCTTGCCATATGAGATTCATACTACTTGTAGTACTACTTGTTTTGTAGAATGGGCATTACGTGGTTATTCCACAGTGGTTGATTGTCTTCGACCCAAATGTTCATTGAAATTTCGGATGTGACCCTAAAAAGTCATGTCCGAATCACCTGACTCCATGTCCTGCACTTAATAATTTCAGAAATTATTTACCCGATTATTCTCTGGAGTCCATATACCAGAAACCGCATAGAGAACGCTGGGGACCCACTGAGAGCCGAACCCTCGTTGCTGTGCGTCACACAGCAGCAGAAACATCGGCGAAAACACGTGTCTGGGCTTTTAGCTAGTATCTATGTCGGAAGTAAGGTATAACGTCTTTGCCATATAAGATTCATACTACTTGTAGTACTACGTTTGTAGAATGGGCATTACGTGGTTATTCCACAGTGGTTGAATGTCTTCGACCCAAATGTTCATTGAATTTCGGATGTGACCCTAAAAAGTCATGTCCGAATCACCTGACTCCATGTCCTGCACTTAATCATTTCAGAAATTATTTACCTGATATATATATATATATATATGGAATGGAACCGACAAAGACAAGGGAGACCGGAATGGCCATTTCTGGCTTATTAGCCGTCATCAGCCAGTCATACCCAATCCCAAGTGTGGCACACCTGGGATTCGAACCCGCGACCTTTGGTATTTGAGTCGAACGCTCTACCATTGAGCCACGGGCTCGTTGTTTTGTCAGGTGTGATCGGGAATATGATGATAGTATGGGGCTCACCGATCTGCTAAAGGAACATGCATGTTCCGTTGTGCCCTGGAGCTCAGACTAGAGCCCTCGAATCCCAGGTGTGCCACACTTGGTATTGGGTATGACTGGTTGATGACGGCTAATAAGCCAGAAATGGCCATTTCGGTCTCCCTTGTCTTTGTCGGTTCCATTCCATCATATGCTACACGTCGCTATGCGACCGCCTGCGAGGGCTCTAGTCTGAGCTCCAGGGCACAACGGAACATGCATGTTCCTTAAGCAGATCGGTGAGCCCCTTATTATCATATATATATATATATATATGTGAGTGTTACGCACTTGTTTGGCTTGTTTATGTACCTCACTGCACAAGGCATATGATGTACTGATGATCGGTAATGACCGTGAAACAGCTGTCTGCGTCTTGCCTGTTGCACTCTTAGCAACATATTTGTGCTATATATGGTATGTGTCCTATGACACAACGTTCGTTTATCGCCGGTAGGTAACTGGCGGGCGGACAAAATGGGATCGAGTGAGATCCTTACCACATTAGTGAGTGTTACGCACTTGTTTGGCTTGTTTATGTACCCTCACTCGCACAAGGCATATGATGTACTGATGATCGGTAATGACCGTGAAACAGCTGTCTGCGTCTTGCCTGTTGCACTCTTAGCAACATATTTGTGCTATATATATGGTATGTGTCCTATGACACAACGTTCGTTTATCGCCGGTAGGTAACTGGCGGGCGGACAAATGGGATCGAGTGAGATCCTTACCACATTAGTGAGTGTTACGCACTTGTTTTGCTTTGTTTATGTACCCCACTGCACAAGGCATATGATGTACTGATGATCGGTAATGACCGTGAAACAGCTGTCTGCGTCTTGCCTGTTGCACTCTTAGCAACATATTTGTGCTATATATATATATATATATATATATATATATATATATATATATATATATATATATATATATGCATGTTCCTTAAGCAGATCGGTGAGCCCCACATTATCAACATATATATATATATATATATATATATATATATATGCCATTTCAAACAATCTCAAAAATGGAAAAAGCCATAGCAAGTCAGAACAGGTTGTCAGACCACAGCATCATTCGTATCGAATGATAATTCAATGACGATTTTTTCAGGCCTCTTAAATTTTACCTCTTTTGACAGCGGCCTGGGGTACCAGCGGCAAAAATTTACAAACTAAAGTTTCAGAAAACCAATTGGCCAGCATACGCGTGCTTTCTATTAACTCTTATCGGGCCAGTATATGCATGTGGGAACGGAGTAAAAACTAAAAAAACAATCAATAATGTTTGTCTAGTCCTACAAGTGAGTCTTGTGACTAGGGGGCGATAATAGGCAGGGAAGGTTTGGTGTGGGAGGGAGGGGGGAGGTGACGGCACGGGCTATCCTAAGCGCAGAGCTTGTATCAAGTTCTTTTGTGCTCACAAGACCGGCTTCCTCAACCTGATGGCGTTCACTTCTGCTGCTGCCATCAGACGCTGACCCAGGGACTTGGAGTAATTTTATTGGGGCCTTATAAATCACATGGAAGGCTTCGTGGTGATTTTCGCTGCCCTAAAACTAAAGTTTTGAATAAACCATAAGCCAATTTGCATAAAATTATATTTCTTGCGATGCTCGCCTTCCAATACATATATATGGTGGTACCGAAAAAGACCACGGAGACCAAATGTCTATTTCCAGCTTTTAAGCCATCTTCATTAGGCCTTTCCGAACCCTAGTTTTCTGAGGGGTACCTGAGTTTCGAATCCAGGTCCTTTTGTTTATTGAGCGTTATTAAATCCAACATACTAATCATTGAGTCAGGTTGTGGTCGGGTATACTGATGAAGGTGGATGATGCATTCACCGATAATGCTACTTATACTACGCGGGAGCTTGAAGAGCAAAACTTGGCAAAATAAGAAAAACAACAATGTACTATTTTATCTTTGATCGCTATAAAATTTTAGGTTAGCTTGTTTAGAGTGGAGTGGTATTTCGTTGTTTCTTTTTTGCCTGAGTTTGTTGGGTCCACGCCTAGGATCGCACAGACAACAACAAAGGATTTTTTTCGAATGCTTGGTTAAGACCGTTTTGCATGCGGTTATTGGGCAGCCAAAGAACACCGAATTAGTTCGAATGTCAAATTGTAAATCAATAATTCAAAATAATAATATTAAATATTAAAATAAGAATTCCTAGGTTTTGCATGTGTTCCACGTCAAAATAAAAATTTCCTGCGGAGTGTGATTTTTCATGAGGACATAAATGCTCCTGGTTTGTATTGCAGAGTGTAAAAAAGATAACGCTCAAATTTGTTTATGTAAAACAATGCTGCAAATGAGGACACCTTTTCGCGAGACAACAAAACTTGTTAAATTCCAATCCTCCCTTTTTCAGTTTATGAGTACGCACTTACACCGGATACATGCATAATAAACAGTACTGTGGACGTCATCTTGTTCAAGGCTTCCGGAGACTACCTCTACATTTTCAAAGGTACCCTTTAGCCTGCTATTACATGCAGTTTGCAAACATATGTATGTTATTTCACACGGTCATGCTTTTAAAGCACATATAACAGAAAGCTCACTTGGAACTCCGGTGAGCCCACTGAATTCCCCACAGGTGCGTCATGATGCAGCACGAATGTGGCAATGTCCGCGTGTCTGGGCTTTCAGCTGGTATTCCTACTTGGCGTAGTGGAGAAATCAGTAGTTTAGTTTCTACTGATTGTTTGTTAGTAGCTTGTCAATACTGCATTAAAATTCAGGTATAGCATTTATATCAACTTTTAGACCAGCTCTTTGTGCTGAAGGTCCTGCTTCAAGCCAATGGATTGATTTATGATAAGATGAGCAATTCAACAGCAACTAAAGCTTAGGACGAACGCACCGGTGACTCACGGATGCGCCGACCCCTCACTGTTGCCTCACGCAACGGAAAGAACTCAGCGAAACATGCACCTGCCCTTTTAGCATGTAGTATATCAAGCAACAGTACACATGTCGTCTGCGCATACTTTCAGTCGGAATAGCATATGCTAGAAACAGGCGTCTCCGTTTTCCTTCACAGGTAAAACATCGTGGCCGGTCTGCACACAGAATTTGACTTCGGCGTGCCTCGGGGTGGTGAATGCAACCGAACAGGACAAAGGCACCTACAGACTGCAGCCTGATCAAACTGTGCTGACTGAGTACCCCCTGACCGTAAGAACTTTTATTGCTCCAGTTTCCAGCAATTACACTTTATGTATTTCAAACGGGAGAATTTAATTTTTTGTTTAAATTTAGGGTCAAACGTCACCGGAAAACTGTTACAGTCAAACAAGTAAGTTACGCAAATAATATTTGATGTTTGAAAATTTTTACAATAAACAACCGAAGCTTAATTATTCCAGTTAAACACACCAGCGAAAGACAGAGAACAGTAGTTTTAGTTTTGGATCCAACCCACAAAAACGGTCCATATATGTGTTCTGTCCAATTGGTTGGGATAACCTCCGAACCAAAATTCCTCGTAGCTTTCCCTCACTGAAGGTAAAGGGCACACTCAAGTGTGCAGCCTGTTTACCAATTGTAACATTTGAATTTACTGATAAAACTACCAATAGGAGTGGCTCAGGAAATATTTTTTTTGATTTCCAGACAACGCGAATACGACAATATCCTTCAGAGGCTACATGCCGCGCGCCAATTCAACTTTCACTCTGTTCAACAATGACTCCCTCCTAACCGCGACGAAGTTAGCAAAGGTGACCCTCATTTGGACACCAGCAACTACCACGACCACCACCACTACGACGACGACTTCACCTAACGCCACAGCCGAAGAAGTGAATACCTCGTCGACTACCTCAACACCAACGCCGGAACCAGAGTTTGGAGTGTCTACAGCAACAATGGTGTCGAGCTCAATGCACGTGACCACACCGGTGACGCCGCCTACCACTGATAACGAGACGACGACGATGCCTACGACCAGTGTATCGATCTCCATAGAAACAGCAACGAACACAACGGTGGAAGTTATAGACTTAACAGCCACAAATATTCAACCCACCACAACCACATCCGACGTGACTTCTTATACAATTACCAGTGAGAGAGTAGGGGCAGATGGCGAAACTCCAGAAACTTTGCTCGAAAAACAACTGACAAATAAAACCGTTGGGCAACCAGTGACCGTTGACGAATCGCAGAGTAAAACAGAACAAACAACAAAAATGCCTTCTAACATGGCAGGAGGTAACTCTAAGTCCGCTTTACCTGAAGACTCCAGTATAGTCGGCAACAGCGCTTACAGCCTTGCGGAAAACAAAACATTAAAGTTTGATACTTCCCAACCGAAGGGTGCGAACACAATCAATTCGCCCGATGACAGCCTAAAAACCCCTTGAGGAATCGCGTTTCAGTGACAATGAGTCGAAGCAAGGGGATAAATAACAACATCGGAAAGTATACTTATCCATCGCTGCATACTGAAGTTTTTTTCTTATTCTAAAATGCAGACAAACGCTTGTCAACATATAATAATTCTTCTTCGAGTTAACATCATCTTAAGGTCTGGCCATAGAGGTCAAGTTCCATATATTTTTGACCGCTCACTAATCTATTTTAAACACGTTTATCATGTATTTCGCGAAAAAATTCTTTCTTCGGGTGCATTTGCTTTTCATATTTATCAATAAACATGATTAATTTTACTTGGAGAAACTGTCTGGTAGTTCGGTCCTAAGCTGGGTGTGTCCAACTAATGCTTCGGCAGTCTGCAAAATATGCAGTAATAGAACAGCAGCAAATATGGTTTGACAATTTATGGGGCATCCTGACGATTTAAGAATTGGGAAATAACTGAACCCACAGTCATCAGGTTAACCTGCAGTACAGTCATTCAGATTTGGGAAAAAGGACCTGAAGGGAACTAGTGTGGGTAAAAAACCGCGGTATGACAAAGCAGCAAGAATTCAATTTCCCAAAACCCCGGCTGCGTGTCATACGGGAACCGCGGTAATAGGGATTATACGGGCGGAGCCTCTAGGACAGCACGCATTTCGACGGATAAGGTACGAAAAAACCGAAAAATAGCTTTCCATCAAAATGTGTTTTACTGAATTAAAATGGGTGGTATTAATGACCTCGAGGATGATAAGATATCCGATGGGAAGTAAAAGATGGATTGTCAAAGCCAAAGTGGACTGCCATTGATTGAAATGCAAGGTCAGTCTGAACCCGTTCGCCGAGCACGCATTTCGACGGATAAGGTACGAGTGCTTCGCTACTCCTACTACTACTACTACTACTACTACTACTACTACTACTACTACTACTACTACTACTACTACTACTACTACTACTACTACTACTACTACTACTACTACTACTACTACTACTACTACTACTACTACTACTACTACTACTACTACTAATACTACTACTACTACTACTACTACTACTACTACTACCACTACTATCTACTACCCTCCTACTACTAATGCCACTCCTACTACTACTACTACTACTACTACTACTACTACTACTACTACTACTACTGCTGCTGCTACTGCTACTACTGCTGCTGCTACTGCTGCTGCTACTGCTACAACTGCTAATAGCTTCTTTCAGAACTGTTACTGCTGCTGCAACTACTAAAAATACTTATAAGCCTATTCCTATACCTTCTATTACTTATGCGAAAAGTACTGCAGCGACTTATGGCAATGCTTCACAGTTATTGCAAATACTTTAACTACTGCTACCACCCCTAATGAGACTGCTACCACTAATATTATGTCTAATACTGCTATCGCATCAACTACCACTACCTGCATTAGTAAAACCACTAGAGCTGCTACTACTACATTTACTAAAACTACTACGACCACTACTACTACTACTACTACTACTACTACTACTACTAATACTACTACTACTACTATTACTACTACTACTACTACTTCTGTGATTTATAGTATGCCTACTTCTATTAGTACTAAGAATACTGCTAGTATTATTATTACTTATTCTACTACTACTGCTACTATTATTTTTCTAAGAATACGATTAGTTCTACTATAAATACTACCACCACTACTATCACTAATACTGAAACTACGGATACTACTACAACTGCTTTTATTACTACATATATTGCTACTACTAAAACGATTACCACGACCACTACTACCACTACTACTACTGCTACAAATATTAATACTTCTACCATTACTTCTACTTCAACCATTGCTAATATGGCTACCACAAGAACTGGTACAACCCACGGTACTGCCACTTATACTACTACTACTACTACTATTACTACTACTACTACTACTACTACTACTACTACTACTACTACTTCTACTACTACTACTACTACTACTACTACTACTACTACTACTACTGACAGAATGAGAAGTCAACATTTTGTCATGCGGTTAGAACAGATGGGTTGATGTCGCTAAAACGTGACGAGCTTTTGAATTTAAGCCAACATTTTTGTTTGCTCTGCATTCACGAGGAAATTTTCTGTAACTTTATACTCCTCTTCCTATTTTCTTTGACATCGTGATCTTTAAAGGCCCATTTTTTTGTATAAACTATGGTTATGAGGTCATCTCTGCAGTACGCTAGCACCTTTTTGAATGCACGTAAACTGAAAAATTTACCGAATAATTTCCATGGTGCCAGCTATTGCACTTTCAGGCCAATATGTCGGATTTGTGGTCCTTCCGTGCTCACTTCATCACGTTTTTATCCAAAAAACCTTCCCAGCGGACGAAACATTGCTGCGGTTGGCAAATTACCTTCAAGCGGGAAACGGAAGACAAACTGTCAATTCCAGGCTTCCTGTCAACAAATTGTTGTTCGATATTCAACAAACCTCATGAGATGGATTTACTTTTATTGAAAAAAGAACACAGTAAAACTGAAGTGATTTGTCTTCAAGAGACATAGTTAACTAGTGACATTGACGCATAACTACTTAGCCCTCCGTCTTTCTGCTGCTTTCGAGCTGATCGAAAATCTTCATCCTCCAGCAAAGGCGGTGGGGTGGATATTTTGGTCAACAAGGATTGGTGTATTAACTCTAAGTCCTTATTTTCGTACTCGGATGATTTGATAGATGTTATCGTTGTCATATGTAAGCCCCGATTGTTAAATACATTTAAGGGCATTTTATTTGTTATTATTTATATCCCCCCCTCTACCCGTGAAGGTGCACTTACCCGTTTTTTACTTTCTTTCCCCTTAACTTGCTTTATTGTTCTGCGAGCATCTTATTCTTTTATGTGGCGATTTTAATCGAGTGGATATACGTCCGTTTACGTTGTTAGGCTTTGATGACCTTGTTTTCTTCAATATTCGCGCTGATGCCCCTCTTGATCCCGTTTTGACCATCCAACCCAAGTTTTTCCTTGTTAAGAATAGAGTTCCATTTTCCGGTTCCGATGATTCTGCATTATTAGGCATTTCAAAATTTTATTATGCTTCTACGCGTGCGCTGCTAATCAAACCCAAAAGGAAAACTAAGGTTCACGATGCTTCCCCAGAAAACATTTTACTTCTCCAGATTTGTATATCCCCGTCTTCCTCAGTCATTTCAAGGTCGAGTCGTGCTGTAGCTTCCTTAAAATATTTTTAAAAGAAATTTTTAATATTTGTTGTCCTCTTGATACCGTTATGTTCCGACCTGACAGAATTTCTTTTCCTTATCTAAAATTTTTTTAAGACGTAAAAAGAACTACTCTACACACGCCCCGTTGCTGTCTAAAGGATGTTGACGTCTAAATAAAAAGAGACAATTCCAAACTAAATGATTTGTTTGTTAGTCAGCTGTTTGCCCCTCCGACCACACTTTCTTTTCCCCTTTCCTCTGCTGAACTCTAGGGGAATCTTAAACTTCTCACTGGCTAAGGTGGAAAACTGGCACATGTTGGTGCTGATTTAGACTCTCTAAATGAAAATTTTATCCATAATTCTTCTGACTCCAATCGCACCTCAAACAACCTTTCGATTCTACCAAGCGTGTTTTCTCGCCCACGTCAGTGGCAAACAAGTAGAAACACCTGAAAAAGGTCCATGGTTCAACTACTGCTGGGCCGGATGATGTCTCACCATTTATCTGTTAATATTGCAGCTTTCAGGTTGTTCCTATTTCGACACCTTATAAACATGTCCTTCAAGGAGTCAAATATTTCTGATATTTGACATTCAGTAGAAATCACCCATATCCCTAAAAAGTCCACTTATTTTGGTCCTAAGTCTTTCCGTCCAATCAAATGCTCTGCCACTTTACTTTATCTTGCTAAGCTAGTCGCTTTCGATACAATCAAGCGATTTTCATCCAATTTCTCCGAATAATCTATTTTTAAAATTTACATATAAGGCCCAGCGTTGTGCACCAGACGCCATTGCTTTTGTGGTACATTCGGCTCTTCGAGATTAAGATAAGGGCTGCCATGCGTACGCATAAGCACTTATTGACTACTCCTCTGCCTTCAACACCATTCTGCGCCAACTACCCTTTAATAACTTGGCGTTATTCTGACATCCCATCTTTCATTCTCCCAACATATTGAAACCATTTTTACGAACATTCGTAAACTTCTGTATTATATCCATCGTTTACTTTCCTAAGACACACATCAAGCCCTTATCTGGCGATTTATAGAGGCATGTATTCTTCCCTTCATCCTTTTTTGTTCTCCCATGATTTTTTCAGCTTTCATTTAAAAGGATTTGTTGATATTAAATCTTATCCTCCGAATGCTATCTTTTGCTGCTGGTGTTTTCTTATACTGTTTTAGTGGATTTGATAACATAAACGGCACTTCACAGCAGCCAAACAATTTTCTGGGCGAATTCTTGATGATGTTACCCATCCCCTCCAATCTTTAGCTGATTGCCGTGAAGTCTTACCATCCAATTGCGCTGAGGCTTTTATCATATACCTTGCCATACATCGGCAAACCAGGGCTCTGTTTTGCCATTTCTAGACGCTACCTAACGTGTGAAGAGACTGAAATACAGAAGCTGAGATTAGAACTGTCTCCCGCACTAGATGCCCATTTTGACTCTTTGATTCTTGCAGAATATGTAAACTTATTATATTCTCTTAGTAAATGGAGCCAATTCTTTTTTTGCTGCAAATTTTGAGTGATGCTTCAAAATAAAGCGTATTCCTCCATCTATCTATTAAAGTATTATCGATTAATTGAACCAATGCAATGTTGTGGCTAATAAAGCCCCATTAAGCCATTCACCCGTTGAAACCATAGAAGTGATCCGTTTTCATTCCGAGAGCGGCGTTGGCTGGCAACTATGATGCCGTATTTCGTCGTTTGATCAAGACAAGATTCCAGTTAAGAATATTTATTTTGAAATTTACCCCAAATGAACGTATGAAATGCGTTGTCAGGTGCTTTGCGACATAATGAAAGGACCCTTACCAGGGCGTCAAGGCAAGATTGAACTACCACGACCCGTAACGTAATCGGTAAGAGCCCCTCTGCCATAGATAATAATCCCAACTTGAACACTACTAACAATTCCATATCGAGGCAAAATTTGATAGCTTTAGAAAAGTTGCGATAGGTGTGATCGAATAATAATGATACTTATCTGATCTAACACCATATCAAAACAACAGTGAAGAGTCACGCTACAGTGCCATAGCGCACAAACAACCCTCCAATCCAGGTTTTAGTTCATAAACCACCTAACGCACCCCCGAGGCCAAATTTACTTTAAGCGTAAGTCTTAACATGTTATTTATGGAATTGTATTTAATTTTAAAATAGCGTACAAAACTAATATCTTTTAATCTACTTGTCATTTCGGTCTCAACATTTGTGTCAAAATTAATCTGGGGTGGTCATAAACGAGTTGCTTTCAATCAGATCTTATAAGGACTGATCGTCAGTCAGATTCAATGTTGAATAGGGCCTATTAAGGCGCTTACAGAGCATATTTTGGCATCGATGGTGTCACCTGGTAAACGCGGTCTCAAGCTCAAAGACGTCAATTAAGCTCAACTTAATTTCAAATTGCGTGAAATGCGTTTTTCTGATAGCTTATCGATGTAGGCAATAACGCACTTATAAAAGCGTCATAAGGTAGCAAAGAAAGACCTGCCTTTCTTCGACTTTGTTTTTTGAAAGTGAATTTGGTCAATATTTCTTGATCAACTACAGCGAAGAACACACCCTTAATAAATTCGTGGGTAGTTCGGTCACCTTAAATGATCAAACAGGACATCAAAAGAAACTCTGTAGAAATAAATTAATTTCTATCAGTTTACTTTGGTAATCAGTGTCACGAATCCTCTGATTAAACTCATTGCAATTCTCTCTTAAACTGAACGTCCCTGGAACTGACTTTGATGGCAGTGTGGCAGTGATCAGACGGCCATCAAGCCAGTGTGTGTAACGTTATACTTATAATGCTGAAGGATCAAATCACGTGAACTCGAGGCAAATTGCCCAAAATATTGGGGTTACGAATAACTGGCTGATGTAGGCAAATGAGCCAGAAATAATTATCCAGTCACAAGTGTATAAAAAGGGCAATAAGATTTAACACCTAAGCGTATTGAGCTGGCTTTGGCATCCACGACTGGTATTCGATCATTTCAGACTTGCAAACAATGACCAGCAAAGCGCGTGAAAAACGTAATTGCAACAAAACCCGTCGGCTAAAACGACGAATCCAGTACTGAACATTCTAATATTTAACTGTATGTCCAAAAAATTTAAACTGAGCTTGCAGATTTAAGGAAGCTCTTGCAAGAGAACAATACTAGACAAAATATTGTTAGCAAGAGCACAGCAAAAATGGCAAAGACTAAAACACAAAAAGTACCAAAATACAATATTAAAAAGCTCTCAATGTTCAAATGTGAATACCATAACGACTGGATTGCAGCAACGTCATTTCTGAATCCTACGAAGACGACCGAAGCGAGCCACAAACCACATCCAACTCTCTTGGTTGTTCGAAAGAGCCCGTAGTTGAATCCCAAGAAACAAACGCGTGGCAATCAGGAACGGGAATGCACAAATCAAAAAGGCTTAGTTTGTTCCCAGTATCCAGCTTTCTCTTCAAGGCACCTATCTCAATCTAGAAGACCGGTTGTTTCCATCTAACCTATAGTGTATTCAACATTCAATGCTGTCCATGAAAATGGCTGTATTTTGCTTTTGAATTGGTTTGCCACGTTTTCTAAGCCCAAAGACACTCCCGTTAAGTTTGAATGCCCCTTAAAATCCGTAGGAAAAGGAATATAAGCAGTTTAAATTATGATAATTGAGTATATTTAATATTGAGTGTTTTAATGGGCTGCAGTTAGGGCGGCTAGAGGAAACCAGCCGCCGGCCGTTTGAAGTGATTACTTTTTCGAGCCTTATTGTGCATTATTTGCTGTTATTTTAGACAAAATTTAGCCCTTTTTTCGTGAGTTTTTTGTATTTAGAAAATTAAAAATTGAAATATAGGTTTTCCGTGTTTTAGCAGTAATAAGAATTTCTAAATCAAAGTCTGAAATGGTTTGATTTTCCCTCAGAACATAGCAATAGCGATTTTGGGGTTAATATGAGAGTGTTATGTACTCTTATTAGCTGAGCTACCCATCTGCGATCGAGCTAGTAAACCGTGTCGATTCCTGTGTGGCTAGTCGACCAACACGACCAGTCGCCCTTCATGAGTAGTTCTACATTCCCCAGCCTCATCAACCCGCAATGGTTATTCTTGCGACCGTGATATATCTCGACCGGATGAGAAATCGCCCCCTCGCGCGGCCGCTGGCGTCAACCCTCCGAGCGAGTGGTGCGACCGAGGCAGGGATTGGGGTAGACAGTCGGGATTCAACTCATTATATGGGTGCGCGCAATCGTTTTGTGCGTGTGAGTGGAAAATCGAGGCCTCGCGACTTAAAGCGTTTTTCTGCTCTATCGTTGCACTAGGAAATGTTATCATGGTTTTGGATACCCGTTTACAAGACCCGACGATGATGCACAACTTACCGCTCAAAAACAGAGGGCATGAAACACGTCCTCCATATGACCTTGGTAACATGACGCTCGCTCTCTGCGGTTATTATGCACCTAGTTATCTGCTTGTCTGACTCCTTTCAGAAGGCCCTACTGGCAGAATTCACCCAGCAGTCACTTGGAGCGATTGGCACAGAATATGCATAGTCAACGAAGCACAGCACTAGTCACACAAACCCAAACATCTTAGCCCCTGGTGCCGGGTTAGGCTGAAGTTAGTACAATATTATTTTTTCAGAAAAAAACAGTCATTTTACAAAGTTTCGCTACCTTTTGCGCGCGTAAGGTAGCTACCGAGAACGTTGATGTTGACACATGCGATATAATGTAAAGCGCTCGGGATAGATCCTGGGTTAGAATAGGCTGAACAGAATTTCTAGACGTGTAATCGTTAGTACGTTAGCAAACAGAATGGAAAAATGCAGGCAAACACAAATATTATAGTGGTAGAAGGAAACTTCGACTATAGAAAAAAAAACATCCGCTAGTCTAAGAGAGGGAGAGTAGCTATATAAAGGAAATGCTCCATCTGAATGGGAGTGGTGACACCGTCAGTAGTGTAAGGCTCTACGCATCCGAAGGAAAGGGTCTTGGGTAGTACTGACGTGGAGAGCGAGAGATGAATGCTGCGGTTAACAACGATATTTGGGATGCAAACTGTCGCAGGGCAAAAACACTGGTTATTTTCACTGAGTCAGTTACACCTACCTCACCCTAGATTCCCGTCGAGTGTCCTTAATCTATTAAACAGCGGTTCACTCCGTTTTTAATAACACAAATGCTTCCGTAAGCGTGGATATGAAAAATGTTTTTTTGGAATATATTGGACACATGTTAGTCGACCAATGAATGTGCAATTATATGGGTAAAATCCTACAACTTTTATTTTCAATTACACCCAGAGAACTTTGTTGGTGCATGAACTACTTACTTATATCTTGCTCACTAATCATATCACATTCGTCTATAGATTGTCTTTTTTATTTTTCTTGTAGTTATACATTTTTCATCCTCTTATTCTTAAGAGCAAATACGTTTTTACCTGCTTTTGCTATGGTACTTGTCCGCTGCACTTTTCATCTCTTGCAACGTGCAGTTTAGTCGGTGTGACTCTGGTACGTCTTCTAGCCAGTGAATTGATATTCCTTCTAGACTTGAAGTACTGCTGCCGTCATTTAAATTGCTAGATTTTTCGACCATAAGGGACTGCATGACCCACAGTCTTAATTCGAAATGCTCTGTAAATGGATTTTGCGTGTCGATCCACCGACTAGAATCCTCCAGTAATACCGAAAGGGTGCGGCAACTCCTGTACGAATATATCAATCAGAAGATATCAAATTTTGAGAAATATTTCTGTAGAACAACGGTATAAAATAACCCATTTTGCAAGGCATAGTACCAATATCCAGAATGCACGAAGGTTGAAAAACAGGACGGTGAACAGCCCAAAAATTTGAGGGCGGAGCTTTAAAATGTTTGGTCCACCTCAGCTGACAGTCTTAGCATTGTACCGTCTTTTAGACAGTTGTTGATCGCCTACGTCTGATCAGACCTTCCGTGTTTGGCGTCTTCGTTCTGTAATAAAAATGTGCTATTTAGTCATAATATGTTTGCTTTGGAGTGCGAAATCTTGTTTCCGACCGTTACCGATTTAATTAACCAGATTCAATACTTATCATGTTTATAAACGCTTAAAACACTTCGTTGGTGATCATACTATGCTAGATATGACCGAGGGTAGACCGATTTCGGTGTTCTAACGTTCATCTTTACCTTAACCACAACCCTCTGGAGTTTAGCGCAAGGCCATAGAATGCATATTTTCCTGTCCTACTAGGTAAATATAACATTAAAGTATTATTGAAGTTAGATGAACCCTCCAAATCTGGCCTCTAATTAGCCAATTTTAAAGTGGCAATGAATTTGACTGCATCGTGTTTGTCGTCAGTCCTATGAACTCTGGTGTCACCAAGCTGAGTCAAGTCTTCGATTTATCCAGTTTCCTACTTAATTTACTACCTGTCCTCTGAGAAGACTCGGTGACAACCCTCGGAATATGTTATGGAGAGGGAGGCAGCCGATGACGGAGGTAGATAAAACCGAACAGACAGCGTGCGTATCGGACACTGAGAATATTACCATGGATGCTACACAGATAACTAAGAAGACGTTGAATGCGGAAATCTAAACATGTTCGACAACACCCTAACCTGTATAAGCAACGTAGGCAACAACAGGAAAAGACATTTCTTCTGGTATGCCTTTAAAACCAGATACGATTATGTATTCGAGAGTAGTACCTATTGGTCTCTAATTACCTGGAAAGTCAGGAAACTATCTCAGCTGTATCCTTAGACCTCGGGTTGCTATCGACCTCATGTACCCATCAGCATGGTTGAATTGATCAAAAGACTAACAAATTGTGAAAACTAGCTGACCTTGACCTTTTTTAAATAAATGAGTATGTTCAGCTATCTGCTGAAGTCGGCCGATGCTAGCAGAAAGCCGAAAGCTGTTCCTTGCTGGAAATAAATAATAGTTAATGCGGCCTTGTTTAATTTCCAAGGAACTTGGAGCATGAATAAAGCTGTTACTTTAATAAACCGTCAAAAATAGAGTTAATTTATTACCCGAATACCACACACTTGGAATCATCCCACATTTTGAAACCGCCTGTGTCGACGCATGTGGTAAACTCCGAGGTGGAACAAGTTTTCCATGAGATGTACAGTTTCCTCAAACATCCTAGTACAGAATTTGAGGTTACGCAGCTATTCTGAAGCCTGAGTTCACTTTGCAACACAGCAATCCCTCCCATAAAAAAATTTCTTCCCGGGATGTAACAGATGTAAAGTAACACACATGTGGGATCTCCCATCCTGTGCGTTTATCCCGTCATCTAAAGATTTTAGCTGGTTACAGGGAGAGGTTAGTGCATGTTCCATCTATGAAAAAACGATATACCAGTTTTCTTCATTTCCTCAGTGTGATTCTGAGGAAGACGCTGAGCTGTTCACTATCTAGAACTAGAACCTTGGTATTCAAATCTTTTTCAAACACGTACTGGCCTATAAGCCTGGGTTAACGTGCACGATGTTAAAAATCGCTAGTGAAAATCATAATCATACCACTGCACATGCCCATGGCGTCAGACCATGAATGTCGCTGAAGTTAACGTTAAATGCCTACTTGAATTGTTGGTCGGTCTTATGCACGCTCAAACGCACGCGGTATCAGAGCTGTCAATTGCGATACCGCTTCTGCTCGTTCGGCAAATAGATAATTGACTAGCGGACTGCGTTACTCAGCACGCCAACAAATTGCGCTGTTTGATACAAGTCGAGGCGCCAGTTTTTAATGCCTGAGGTAGAGAATTTTGGTTGTTAAACCCAGCTGAGGTCGCCTGCACAAAGAAAAACTGTGCTTTATGCCTTCCAGATGCAGTCTTCAACACGCACAGCTAGACACACAAATGCTCTTAAGCCTTAACAGTGCCGAACTTAAGCACTGGCTGAGTGCAAACAAAGATTATCTCCTAGGTCTGAGGGACCTGGCAACCATACTGGTGGAAACAGCAACAGCGAAATAGCCATTTTAAAAAATACATTACAGTGGCGCAATGTGGCTTGCTCACCTTCAGTTAACTGGACAAATTTGCATTGACAAAGCGTGGTAAGCGAGGCAGTTCCAGCAAAGAGAACGTAATTTATCAACGGCGAGAGTTGCGTCAATTTGGAAGAAATTGAGTACGCCCTGCTGCCAGGCTATATTTCAATTTCGAAACCGTTTTCTCCAGCATCAAACTCACTGGTCAGTGCGGATTTTCTGATAGTCAATGACCAACCCAAAATAGAGTTTATACTAGACGGGCCCTCATAACCCACTTATCCCCTGCCCGCTCACCCATCCCTTCCCGAAGAGTTGCTGGTTGCTTTCCCTTGATATCGTTGCCGTCCCCACTAGCTGTACGAAGAAGCCCATTCGTCTTGATTCGCAGGGTGATTCCTACCAGCGTAGGTGCTTCGATTTCATATGGCCTGCCATAGTAAGTTTAGTGATGATCAGAATAACGGTTGAATACTAAAACCTTCCGAATATAATGGATCTCAATTGGTCCGGTCACATAGGTCTCAGTCATTTTGATCTGGCCGTTTTCGATAGTTCAATATTCGTTATGAATCTAAGGCACCTTTATTGCCACTTCATGTCAAATTGACAGTAGAAAATACACTCGCCCTATTTATCGGAAAGATCACGTGCACTCGGATAATTAAGTCTGTCTGTGGACGAACGGAAAGCGTGATGTGCCTGTGAGTTCAATAAAGCTCTATTATTTTGTCCTTCCACATACTTGTGCTTTAGTGTATGGAAACCGGGAAAGATAGGCTGATAGACATGATCGATCATCGGACAACGAGATTAAAAGTGTAATAGTTTGAAGTGAATAAATGATGGCGCAGTGAAGCAGCCGCAGATCACCCATTTTTGTGTGGATGGGTCTGGAAGCATATTAAGGAAACTGAGGGTGGTGGTGGCTCGAAGTATCGGCCCATTGGCAAACAGAGTGCCTCTTAAAAATTTGGGTCTTTTCCCTCATTGTTTCCCTGTTTCGAATATATCCCGATATACTACAGGCACTGTACACCCTTTATTGTCAGCTGTCCATTACTAGTGTTGGGCGGAGTCTAGCTAGCAATATCTGCGCCTAAACTCTTGATAATATTTCTGAACGGTGTCTCCTGCAGCAATCAGCTAGAACTAAATCCATCTCCGGTGCTAAAGCTGCTTCTACTCGGGCGTCCGCCTCTGTGCAATTATCCCCCCCCCTTTGCCATTTTAGACATATGCGCCGCACATATTTAGGGCTGCAGACCAGCTTGCGCAAAATTGAGGCTCGCGTCGTCCAGAGCAGATCAGTCGACTGTACTTGCGGCCAGTTTGTCGTCTAGCGCTTTGTTTAAAATGAAATTTATCTTCAGAATTTAACTGTTCTTCCACAGTTGCCTCGCGTGAGCCACTGTTACAGATAACCGCCGTCCAACCCTATTGGAAGCTGAGCGAAAATATGCACTCCGGCGACCGCTTCAACGGTTCACCAGCAGACGAGATTTTTTCATCCGTGCTGCGCCTCGCATCCTTTGGGGGTTTCGTTCATTCTAAATTGACGCCGTGCCCATGCGGGCCGCACTATGTGGGATGTGATGTGATGTGTGTGATGTGATGCCATCTACCTTCTCCGTCCCCCGTCTGGATAGGGGTCCGGGCGCGGACAACCACCTCTACTCTCCTCAGCCTCGTCCGTATTTCTTGCCCCTGGTTCGTGTCTCGTATGCCCCGCCCCAACTTGTGTAGGCAGTAGTTGCTATGTTAGCGCCGACAACTGACTGGCTCGGATGGTGGTCTGATCGTGGGGGTGGGGGGGAGAGAGTGAGGTCAACAGTTCAGCGCATTTTCCTCACTATAAACACTCTAACGCGCTTGAAACTATCACGGTGCGCTAAAAGCCGTGGCTTGAAAGGTTGCCAACTGACGGGATAACTCGGACCGCGTGGTCAGCCCAAGTTTTGTGTGGAGCGGCTAACTGGCGGACTGAGAGTCAGGCTGCAATGGCTCCTTCTTAATGTGGCCTTTGTGGCACTCCCGCTCAGTGGGATCTGAGCCAGGTGTGGTGGTATGCCCAGGGGCGGCTCCGGCCGCACCAGCCACCCATCACCGGTCTTCTTGACTCTGTCTTGACACCGGGCTCAGGTAGGGGAGGAGGAGAGAGTGCGATAGCTGAAGCGCAAGGCTTCTATCACTTAAAACTAATTCACGCGCAAGTCACCGTCCCCGCACCACCTGGTGTGGAGCATACGGTAGACCTAGTCGAAATCGACGGTCGAAATGTCATCGCCGACGGCTATGGTCATATATGACCAACACTCTCCATCATCGGTATTAACGGGCTACCAGAGTTCACACCTGCCTGCATGCAGGCTCTATAAGAGCTCTCACGGGTTCGTGTTTTCGTTGGATGTTCTCTGCTTGCGTTCATCCCCCATACACGTTCACGATCGCCTACGTTCTCGCCTGATCTTGGTTTGTTTAAATCTGTGTCCTGTCCGCCTCTCCGTCTCTAGTTCCGCTTGTAATGTTCGGGGGTTCGCGTAGTCGTTGGTAGAAGTAATTCCCACATGCCAAAGCTCATGTGTTACTCTGGTTGTTTGATCATTCCTGCAACTCAGGATTTCGGCGCCCTGAAATGCTAAGGCGTATCTAAGGGCTGTCTAGTGTTCTTCCACCATCAAGGGCTGGTCCATCCCTCTTACTGCGCATGTCTGTTTACGAATGAGAGTATGCTGCCGTTTCAAAGGAACTGCGCCGGGCATCATAGATAATGTTGTCGCATGGTCCCATGACCGAGAGTCCTAGGGCTCATGCCTACACTCCGTATTATTTCCTGATCGTCTTCGACCCTTGTTGATTTTAAAAAGTGAACCCCTACCTTGGAGAGATTCATATTGTACAATAAGGGCTGCAGAAGTTCGATTACTGCGCTACTAACCTTATATTTGGCTTAGACTATCTGCGGTATTTTATAAAGCTGTGAGAATACTCGTCGGAAGTGAGCACTCTTTGAGGGTAATGGAGCTGGGCTACTATTTCTCGTCTGTTCTTCCCTGAAAGGTTTGCACACAGCTACGACAGTGTCATAATATATGGTTAATAATAATAACCTAGGAACGGCCGCATGTTTGTCACCTTCCTGTGCATCGTCATCTTTACTGTCTTTTTAGCCGTTCGGTGAAACAGAACGGTGACCTTTGCCCCGGTTGTTAACTGTTGTGTGGTTTGGAAGTTTGCCAGCTGACGATGACTTAAAATCAGACTCGAATGTTTATTTCTTATGGTATCCCCTCTTCCCGGGAGACCCGAGTTTTGTCTTTAAAGCCTGGTAGGCGTGGATTTATGGACGAGGTCTTGTGGGGCCCGGTGGTCGGACCTACATCCAACCGTCTTAACCTTGTCTGGCAAGTGCGGGGCATGCCTCGAAAGTCTACTTTGCTGCAAAACGAATTCACAACTTCGCCCTCTCTGCATCGCCCCATCTCTTGTGATGGATGAATGACAATACGAAGTAGTGCTCCGCGGTATATATATATATATATACTCATTTCCGTATTTCTGCATTTAACCATCGTTCTTTTTTGTTTCACTTCCTTCTCCTCCTCCTCCTCCTCCTCCACTTTTTAGTGATTCAACGTCTTAGCAATGAGAACCAATCGATGTATTCGCATCCTGTCCTCATGCTTTGGCTTAAGGCCTCTACCGCTTTCATGTGTTTCCAGCACGAAGGAATCCACTGCAACACGCTTCTTCTACTGCCTGATATTTTTCATTGTGTCACTGTTAGCCGTTATCTTTCACAGCAGCGGAGAGAACGGATCCGACTTGCTGCGTTTCGTAAGTCTCCAGTTCGCCCCTACAGCATATTGATCACACTCGGCCGTTTCGTCTTCTCACACGTCCACCTCTTCACCACTGTAGCTGAGCCGTAACATGCAGGCGGTCTGCCTGCGTACTCGCAGCGAGGCGAGCTGCATTCGTTTGATTGGCTACGTGGCAGTCTATCGGTTCTGCATTCCCCTAGCCGCACTTCACTTCCTCCTGATGCTGCTCACAATTGGTGTCTCCGACAGTCAGTCTGTCCGGGGTAAACTTCACAACGGGTTTGTTCACACACACACCTTTTTGGCTTAACGTTAAGTTTTCCAGGTTTTGGTTTTGGAAGATCATCCTCCTCATCGGCCTCTGGGTTGGTTTGGTCTTTCTACCGACCCTCAACACCACAGTTTACGGTAAGATTGCTTTTTGCGAATTTACGTATTTCCTAGTCCTCATGATAATCGGAGTTGCGGGCGGAATCGCCGTGCTCTACATCCAACACGTATTCCTCATTGATTTTGCCTACGAACTCAATGGACGATGGTAAGCACTACAAATGGCATTTCTTAAAATGCCTGCCTTTCAATACATATATGCATATGCACATGTATACAACTACAAATATTCGTTGATTAACGCTCACCAATAGCTAACGGAAATCACTCTTCCTGTTCGGGCCTTGGGGCTATCTCTTCAGCCCCGCCAACAGCCGCACAGTGGTTGGTATTAGTAAAGGCAGATGAACGTTACCAGGGAGGAGAGAGAGAGAGAGGGAGAGAGAGAGAGGAATACGCTTTATTTGGAAGTATCATTCAACATTTTCAGCAAAAATATAAATGGCTCCATTCACTAAGATAATAGGATAAGTAAACATAATATGCAAGAATCAAAGAGTCAAAAATGGACATTTAGCGGGGAGACAGTTCTAGTCTGAGCTTTTTATTTCAGTCTCTTCACACGTAAGGTAGCGTGCTAGAAATGGCAAAACGGAGCGCTGGTATGCCGTTGTACGGCAGGCTATATGGCGAACCCTCGGCGCATCGGACGGGAAGACTTCACAGCAATCAGCTCAGAGTAGAGGAGATGGGTTTCATCATCAAGGATTCACCCAGCGAATTGTTTGACTGTCGTAAAGTGCCGTTTTGCTATCAAATCCACTAAAACAGTATAAAAAACACCAGCAGCAGAAGAGAGCATTCGGAGAATACGTTTTAAAATCAAAAAATCCTTTTTAAGCAAGGCTGGAAAAATCACGGGAGAGCAATAAAGGATGAGGGGAAGAACACATGCCTCTATAAATCGCCAGATAAGGGCCTGAGGTGTGTGATAGGAACGTAAATGGCGAATAGAATATAGAAGTTTACGAATTTTTGTAAAAAGAGCATCGATATGTTGGGAGAATGAAAGATTCGATGTCAGAGTAACGCCAAGGTACCGAAAAGAGGATACCTCGTTGGGAAGGACGGCTGAGAATTGAGAACTAGGGGATGGTCGCAGGTTAAAAACACATTGGACAGACTTCTCATGATTCAGTTGAAGGCCATTATCTGACGACCAGGCTGCAACATGGTCAAGGCCATCCTTCAGACACTGGAGATGTGTCTGATTTTTAAGAGGATGACCAACAACCATGTCGTCGGCATATTTGATGTACAGACAGTCATTTGGTGACCTCAAATAATCAGTGTGAAGGGAGAAGAGGTGAGGGGATAAGATGGCACCTTGAAGAACACCGCATTTGTTTGGAAGGACAGTAGACTTCCGCTTACCGGATTGTACGAATTGAATGCGGGAAGTAAAATAATCTTCAAGCCAAGAGACAACCTAGCCGGGAGAGCCAGACGCGGATGTTTTATTAAGAAGGAGATGGCATGGGATGGTGTTGAAGGCAGAGAAGTAGTCAAGAAATGCGCATGCGTACGCACGGCAGCCCTTATCTAAATCTCGTAGAGCCGAATGTACTACAAGGGCAACAGCATCTAGGGTACTACGCTGGGCCTTATAGGCAAATTGTAATGGGTCGGAGAAATTGGAGGAAAAAGGCTTAATTGTATCGAGAGCGACTCGTTCAGAAAGCTTCAGTAAAGCGAAAGAGCAGGCTATTGGACGGAAAGATTTAGGACCAAAATTAGCGGACTTTTTAGGGATGGGAGTGATTTTTACTGAATGCCAAATGTCCGGAATCTTTGACTCCATGAAGGACATGTTTATAAGGTGTGTCAAAATAGGGGAAATCTGAGAGCAGCAGTATTTCAAAACAAATGGTGAGGCTTCATCCGGCCCAGCAGCAGTTGAACTACGAACATTTTTCAGATGTTTCTCCACTGTTGTCACTGACACGGGAGAAAAAATCGCTTGGTAGTAACGAAAGGTTGTTTGTGGGGGATTGGAGTCAGTAGAAGTATGGATAAAATGTTTGTTTAGATCGTCTGAATCAGCATCAACATGTGCTAGTTTACCACATTGGCCAGTGACACGCTTAAGATTCCTCCAGAGTTCAGCAGAGGAAAGCCGAAAAGAAGGTTTGGACGGAGAGTCAAAAAGCTGACTAACAAACAAATAATTTAGTCTGCAAATCTCCCTTTTTATTAAGATGTTAACCTCCGTTAGACAGCCTCGGAGACCTAGCTTGTAAAGAAGTTCTTTTTTACGTCTTAAAGATTTTAGATAAGGAGAAGAAATTCTTTCAGGTCTCACCAAAACTGTATCAAGAGGATAACAAATATTAAAAATTTCTTTTAAAAATGTTATAAGAAAGCTGGAACGCGACTCAACATTGGATTGACTGAGGAAGACGGGAATAGTGTACGATATGAAAGTCTGGAGAAGAAAAATGTTTTCCGGGGATGGGTCGTGAACCTTAACTTTCCTTTCGGGTTTGAGTAGCAGCACACGTGTAGAAGCGGAGTAAATTTTTGGAAGGCCTAATAATACAGAGTGATCGGAACCAAATAATGGAGCTCTGTTCTTAACAAGGAAGAAATTGGATTGGTTAGTCAAAACGTGATTAAGAGGGGCATCAGCGCGAGTATTAAAGGAAACAAGGTCATCAAAGCCTAATAACGTAAACGGACGTAAATTCACTCGATTGAAATCACCACATAAGACAATAAGATGCTCGCAGGACAATAAAGCAAGTTTTTCCGAAAGAACATCAAGGAAACGGTTAAGCGCACCTTCACAGGTAGAGGGGGAATATAGATACTGACAAATATGATGCCCTTAAACGTATATAAAAATCGGGGCTTACAGATGACAGCAATAACGTCTATCAAATCCTCAGAGTAGGAAAATAAGGGCTTACAGTTAAAACACCAATCCTAATTGACCAAAATAGCCACCCCACGGCCTCTACTAAAGGATGAAGATTTTCGATCTGCTCGAAAGCAACAGAAAGACGGGGGCTAATTAGCTGTGCGTCAATGTCACTGTTTAACCATGTCTCTTGAAGACAACTCACTTGAGTCTTACTATGTTCTTTTTTCAACAAAAGTAACTCCATATCATGAGTTTTGTTGAAGATCGAACGAAAATTTGTTGAAAGAAAGCCTGGAATTGACAGTTTGTCGTTCGGTTGACGCTTCAAGGCAAATTGCCAAGGGAGACTGGAATGGCCATTTCTGGCTCATTAGCCATTATATATATGTAAACCGGCAAGACAGCGAGCTCGTGGCGCAGTGGGTTAGGCGTTGGACTTCTAACCGACAGGTCAGGAGTTCGAGCATCAGGTGCCGCAACGCCTGTGGTTGACTATGGCTAGCTGATGATGGCTAATAAACCAGAAATGGCCACTCCAGCCTCTCTGTTCTTGGTCTGTACTGTTATGCTGCCTATCCTATTATCTGCTTTGCGACTGCTGGTGGCGCCCGAGCGTGATCCCCAATGCACAGCGGGACGAGTGAGACAGTTTTTAACGAAGCTCATCGGATATCCGTTAGATCGGAATAGTTGGTAAAAATAGGCAAGTTATTTTTTAAGTAGATACTCACTGTTACAGTACCGGAAGGCTCGGTGAAAAAGAGCTCGATCGCAGCTTTGCTTGTGGGCAGCAGGATGATTGCTCCCATAGTTCAGGATTAGTTCGGCATTGGAGTCTTTTCCGTGGATGCTGGTTGCGAGCTTGCCATCACTAAATCTTTGCACCGTGACGTCGAGAAACGCGAGGATGTCGCCTGTTGCTTCTTCACGGGTGAATTGTATAGCAGGGAAGACACCATTAAGACTTCCATGCACCGCCCCTGCCGGTACTGTAACAACGAGTATCTACTTAAAAAAGAACTTGCCTATTTATACCAAATATTCCGATCTAACGGATATCCGATGAGTTTCGTGAAGAACTGTATCTGAAGTCACAGGCAACCACAATAGCAGAGCTCTAATGGAGAAGTAGTAACGAGGAAATTCCATTCATTGCCGTACATGCAGGGCATTTCGGAAACGATCGCCCGACAATTAGACCGATTTGGCATCTGCATCGCTCACAAGCCAGCGTCCTCTCTGCGGGCAGCACTATAACGTGTTAAAGATCCCGTACCCAAAGAGCAACAAACCAATTTTACTAACCGCATTCCATGTGCGAATTGCTCTTGCGCTTACATAGCCCATACAGGCCGACGACTCGAGACCCGCATAAACGAACACAAACTGGCCATAAGCCGATGCGATCCCTTGTCTCTTGTGTTTGCGCACGCCGTTGATTGCGACCACCGCTTCAATTGGGAGGGAACTGAAGTGGTTGCCATGGCTAGCACCAAACAGGCACGCGAATTCCTCGAAGCTTGGCACTCCGGCACAAACAGTATCAACCGCCACGTCGATCTGGATGCGCATTTCGAAGGTCTGCGTGCACGGTCCACTGACTTGCGCCCACCTTAAAATCAACAAATGCTTATCTGTGCCCAGCCAAGTGTAACCTCGCTGGCATTGCATCTCCCGCCACGTGACTTGCTATCAAATCTCTAGCACCCCTTCCCTTACATGCGACAGCTATCGTAACAGGATTCACGGCCCCCCAAACCCCCATGGCGTCAGTCTGTCGATGTAACCTCTGTCCCCCGAAACCCTCCATCGTGAAAATCCCAACTCTCACTTCTTCATTTATCATTTCGGAATGCATACTACCTCAACTATATATATATTTATATGATAGTGTGGGGCTCACCGATCTGCTTAAGGAACATGCATGTTCCGTTGTGCCCTGGAGCTCAGACTAGAGCCCTCGCAGGCGGTCGCATAGCGACGTTTAGCATGTATTGATAAATTGGAACCGAAAAAGACAAGGGAGACCGGAATGGCCATTTCTGGCTTATTAGCCGTCATGAGCCAGTCATATTTAATCCCATGACCCAATGAGAGATACTTGGTCTACTTGACGCTTAACGTCCAAAGCAAGCGGCTTCAAATCCCGGGTCACCTAAACCTAATGATGGTTATGGAGCTGATCAAAGACGAAAACTAAGCCAAAAATTTCCATCTCAATGTCACTTGTCTTCTTCAATATTCACTCCTGCATCCATCACATGCAATTTTAACCGAAATTCTGAAATGTGTTTTCAATTAGAAAGCATTAGCCCAATGTATTTCAGTAACTTCAGGATGCTGGCCTTTATCAGGAGCTAAAAATGCAAAGATATCCACAGACTATGACTCATCCATCTTCCAACTCACAGACCCCCGCGGCTTCTTTGACTTCTACTCCGTACTTTTTAGGTACGCACGGAGCAAGGCTAGTCCTAAGTTCTTGGCACGTAAGTCTACCGCCGTTGTGCATGTCCCTCGTCTCTCCTTCCACCTGGCCGTTACTTTTCCTGATTGCTGTGCGCGCTCGTCTTTTTTAACCCGACTTCTGGTCGCATTACGGAGTCACATGCTGCCGCTGTGGTTCATGTAGCTTTGTCACTGTGTGTCCTCTGATGTACCCCTTCAGTCTTCCGGTTAGCTCATTGGCAGTCTTTTCACAGGCGACCCCTCCAGGTCACTCGTCTTTTGCCTTCGGCATTCCAGTAAGGGTACTTTGTTTACGAAAGCGTGTACGCTAGCTAGAATCGAGCCAATACAGTAACCGGAATGCCTTTGTTTGGGGGTATTACTTGTCTGCCTGCCTGACTTGAGCAAAGTTTTCATTTGTTTTAGTGGTCTACGTGGGCTCTGCTCTGCTCTACTTCGCATCCTTCGCTAGTTACGCCATGCTGCTTGGCCTCTGGGGCGTCCTCACTAACTGCGTGTTGAACTCCATGATCGTCTACGTCAACGCCTGTGTCACCGGCCTCATCCTCCTCTTCTCCGTGGCCTCGCCAAGAAGTAAGCTCTTGCCTATTTTGTTGAGTGATGCACCAAGGCCTGGAGTTAATAGTACCTGTCGCTGCATTACGCGAAACGTGTAGCTGTTTTAATATTCCCCCTCCCTTCCCTCAAGTTCATGGGAAACCCGATTTGTCCTCCATCTTGGTCGCTTGTCCATTGTATAACCTAAATGATGGGCTGACATTACAGACTGGGTTGGGGAAAATAAGCAACCGTCGGCTAATCGAAAAGCGTAAACATAAACGTGCACTCATATATGATGTGTAGTATGAGTACAGGCTATCGTGGTTAACAAGAATCTCGTGAGTGCGGCATCTGTGACGAGTTTGAGATAGCAAGAAATGCTATAAAACGGTACTGAAATGTAGTAAGTAGTATTGCAATAATACGAATGTGTTCCAACTGGGACTAAAAAGATCGAGTAGTATTATAGTGGGCACTGCTAAACTGGTCCAGTTTTTTTTCTTAAAAAGCTCAGCAGAAGTAGCCATAAGAACATCCAGAGGCATAACTTTCAAAGCGTCGACCACCCTCTTTGAGAAGAAGAACTTTCGAGCGTCCAGTCTGGCCCCAGTCACACGTAGTTTGAGTGAATGACCTCTCAATTTCGTGGTTGTTACTAACTAGAAAAAGTCTCCAGGTACGAGGCAGAAATCCTGACCGCGCATGATACGGAATATTTGTATCATATCACCTCTTAGCTGTCTGTAACTCAAGGGAAAGAGCTCAAGCTTAGGCAATTGTGTTTCATAGGGTAATGAGCTCTGTTCAGTCGCAAGTTTGGTTGCACGCCTTTGAACCTGTTCGAGGGTATTCAGGTCCTTCGCGGTCCAGGGTCTCTAAGCTTGGATGGTTGCGGCAGCACAAAAGTTCGAAAGACTTATGCAAAGCAATCTTCATCAAAGGCAGAGAAAGCCCGCTTGAAAAGGTGCAGAACTGACATCGCAGACTTGACTACCTTTGAACAATGCAGCGAAAGTTTAAGCGAGGTCGTGATCCACATTCCCAAGTCCTTCTGCGCGTCCACTTCTTGCAGTGGTATACCATTCAGGCAGTAAACCCTGGGGTTGGATTCCTTAGTCTGACTCGTAGAATAGTGCATTTGTTCTCATTGAACGGCAAAAGCCAGTCCTTCGACCATTTTCGAAATCGGTTTCGGTTCGCCTACAAATGCTTTACGTCAGCTGCAGTTCGGATGACCCTCTATAGCTTAATATCATCCGCAAACATGGTGACATCACAATCCATTTCACTGACACAGTCATGGGCGTACATAATGAACAGGGTAGGGCCAAGAACGGAGCCCTGGGGAACAGCACTTTCAACCGCAACCTCAGCCAACTGCTGGTTACCGACATGGACCGTTTAAGAGTGGCTAGTGTATGTGTGTACTTTGCCCCAACTGCGTATATCGCGTCTATTAATCACAAACAGCTGTGCAGCGTGGACCAGCATTATTCGCGCTCTTCACTAACCAGAAGGCAAACTACCAAAGCTTATTATGGCCGGCACTTCAGCGCAGTGCGCAGAAAACCAAATTAGATCTGACGGGAATGCCTTTCATTGGGGGGTGGTTTGGGTTGGTTTCTTCTCTTCGGTCTTTTCAATCGCCTCGTGATTCCATCATTCGTATAACTGACCACAGGATTAGCTTGCGCTTGCGCTGTCCTCGTTCGGTTTGACCTGCCGGTAAAAGCGATCATTTCAGGTTACCTGCTGCGACGATTTACAGTTTAGTGATGTCACAGGTGAGATCTGGGTGCCGCGGGTGGGGGGAGGGTGGCAGTGCGAAGTAGCCATCTCATGCAACAAGACACTCAGCACGCCTACCAGTCCAACAGAGTGGAGTCCCTGCCAGAACACCGTCCTTATGAGGAAGATAGGCCTGGAAACAGCAGGGAACTGACTGAGATCCTGGAAAAATACAGTTGATTGGATTTCGACACTTTTTTTGTGCAAGAATGCAGCGAAGACAGCGTCTGTGAAAACTAGATGTATGCGTGAACTCCGTTCAATTGCAGTGTGCAAAACGAATACCTCCAAGAGCAGTGGATAGGTTTTTATAGAACAAAAGGTTGCGCGCTTTTTGTTTCATCGAGGCGTGCATTTACACTGCACTAAACTCCCCTTTGTTGCAATTCATAAAAAAATACTGTTCGTTCCAAAAGTAGCTTTTGTTGTACCAAAAACGACCACATTTTCATCTTCGCAGCCTCTGTGTTTAAAAGATCACCCCTGCGGATCCCGTATTGAAGTACACATCACTTATTACTACGGAGGATCCACTTAAGTAACACCTTTTGTGTATTTTCCCTCTGTGTTTATTCGGTCTGTTCGTGCCCATGCCTTTGTTCTTTTTTCTCGTAGTCCGAAGCCAACACCTCTGGCTACCCGGAGCCATTACTGGCGCCTTTGCCGCCTACCTTACCTGGTCCGCCGTTCTCAGCCAACCGAAAAGTAAGTAAAGCAGACCGTACGTTTGCCATTCTGCCTGCTGCTCCTGTCTGCTGTTCGCGTTGGCCCGATTAGAGCGAACTATGCACGAATTAACAACGCCGACAAAAACAAGGGCGACTTGTATGGCCATTTGTGGCCTATTATCCGTCATCAGCCAGTCATACCCACTCCCCGGTGGTACCCCACCCGAGGCTCGAACCCGCGACCTGTTGATCAGAATTTAAACGCTCTAACCACTGAACTACGGGCTCGTTGTCTTGCCGGTTTAGACCGGGAGTATTGACTTCATTCGTTGGTGAACGGTCACCGATCGATAACGGATCTCACTCGTCCTGCCGCATAGTGACTAGTAGTAGAAGTATTCCCGGCAAGACAAGAATCCTGTGGTTAAGGGGTTAGAGCCCTGAACTTCTGATCAACTGGTCGCGGGTTCAAGCCTCAGCTGGGGCACTACCTGGGGTTGGGTATGACTGGCTGATGACGGCTAATAAGCCAGAAATGGCCCTTCCAGGCTCCCTTGTCTTTGCCGGCAATATTCATCTGCCTCTTTTACTACTAGCCGCTGTGCGGCTGCTGGCATGTTAGAGACTGAACCCCAAGGCAGAGCGGAACGAGTGAGTTCCGTTAACGATAGTTGAACGTTCATCAACCAATGTGTACGAATTGTTAATAGCACCTGGCGCAGCTTGGGTAAAGTTCCTCGTGGGAACGATCCGAAGATGTTGAGAACAAAAAGGATGCGATGGCAGGATGAAGAACTTTATCGGTCTGACGCTTAGGATCCTCATTCGAACCCATAATCATCGCAGCAATGGGAACTAGAGGCACGAGTAACCCAGTATTTATGGAAAGAAATACCCAGTCTCATTTTCATCGCTGCGAGTAGTAGTTGGACTTCCTTGTACTTGCTACGGTTGCGATCATACCTCATCTAGCCGGCATAGATGATGGCATGAATCGTGCCTCTCCACGCGTGATGATTCGCGGTGGCAGACCTAGATAGCCCAAGCCATTCTTTTCTCCAGCGATGGACGCCGAATACCAAAGGTCCAAGCACCACCTCCATGTCTTACCGAACCGTGTCGAGCCAGGCTTTTAGTTGACCTCTTCGATGCATCAAAACGGGCAATGACGCTGGATCAAGAGTAGTAGAACTGAGCTTGTGAGAAGGGCGACGGAGGACGTGCCCAAACCTCCCCAGCCGTCTTTCTTGGATGGCCTGAGTATCCTCGCGATATTGTCACAGCGAGTGCGGACTATCTCGTTTGAGACGTAGTTGGTGTACCTCACTCGAGGGATGTCCCGCAGGCAATGATAGTCAAAAAACCTCAAGTCTTCATCATCTTACACTCGCAAAGCCCAGCATTCACAACCGTAGAGGAGGACCGACCTGACGGATGCATGGTACACGCGAATCTTCGTGGCGACGGAGATGTCGCGTCGAGTCCATAGGCACTTTCTAAGGATGGATAAAAGCCGGAGAGCAGCGTTGATTCGGGAGACATTGGCGTCCTTACTCTGTCCATTGGGCAGAATCCTTACTCCGAGTTATTTGAAACTGTCTATTTCTTCAAGTTGAAAGCCATTAGTCCCAGGGGGTGTTTTCTCCTGGCCAGGGATGCAGCTCGAAAACAATTTGGTCTTCCAAGTGTTTATGGATAGGCCGCCCGAAGTAGCGATCACATTTACCCGCAACACCACAGACTGTAGATCGCAAAAGCTTGAGGCTAACAAGGCGATATCGTCAGCGTAGTCTAGGCCAGTCAGGTGGCGTCCGGTTGTGAATTCCACACCGTGTAGGGCCCTCCCGAGAATCCAGTCAACGGCGCAGTTTATTAAAATGGGCGACAGGATGCAACCTTGTCGAACACCAGATCGAATATCGAAGGATTGGGAGATCGTTATGTACGAGTACTCGCGCAGTGATGGAGCGATAGTAGACCTTGATCATGACAATGATTTTGGCCGACACACCATTTAGTAACTATTATTCGCCACACGCAAATCCGCGCCCTACGGTGCTTTACCGCAGGTTTTCATGGAGACGCATGTGACCTACTATGCCTATGCGGTGTGTAAATGTGCATGGGCAGTGCGGAAAGTTGACGTGGGTGTGTTGGTCCTTCTAGCACTGGTTCGCCAGTCTCTACGTGGTGGATTCGCCGGTGACTGACCAGGCCGATGCGTGAGGGACAGTTACAGGAACAGTGGGGACGGGAAACCAGGAGGGGTAGGTGTGTTGTCGTTCGTGGTAGTAGTGGTAAGAATGGTAGAATTGAAGGCTGTGCATGTGCATCTTTGTTACATATATGGTTAGGCCATCTCGAGTAGAAGCAGGGTGAAGGAGGCTGTACCGGTTGGAAACGCAGCGTCGTGGAAAACTGCAGGTAGGGGCCATTCAAGAGGCTGGCGTGGAATGAGATTGCTAGAAAGAGGTTACGGCGAGCTTTGATGGGAGGGTAGGATGGGGATGGCAGGGGACACCGGTCATCCCTGATACGCGGTAAAATAGTTTCCGATCCGTGCCAAAGTCTCTTCACTGCATTGAAACTACCCAGTCATATCTGTCCGTATCAAAAATCTCGGCAATCTCATAGGCGCAGCTGGGTCAGTTCAACTATACTGCACTCCACGTTGGTGATGGTCAGGTGCCTTGGCATATTCAGATTGATATCACTGACAGCGGACTGGATCTAACAGCATATAGAGATTGGAGAGATGTTTTTTTTTTCGTTTTTTACACACTCGACTAACAGGCAACTTAAGCATTATCTGAATCTCATGACGAGCACATTTGAACAAAGAATTTAAACCTTGCCTTGTTTTTTTTCCAGCGATTGTCCGCGGCGTGTCTGTCGAATGGCAGGCACTGCAGTTTTTCCGCATTAGTTCGCCTCTTAATGCCACAGTATCGCGCCAACTGGCACTCAACCGAACCGGAGGTCTCACACGAAACCGATGCTTTCCTTATGCTCGCTTCACAGCAGTTACATGGCATCCGCTGTCAGACCTTCTCGCTATCGGCGGGCTTACCATGGTGATAGTGGGTACTGTCTTCTCTGGGTAGGTGTTCTCCTCCTCCTCCCCTGCTCCCGCTCCTGTTCCTCCTCCTGCTCTCGCTCCTGTTCCTCCTCCTGCTCCTGCTCTCACTCCTGTTCCTCCTCCTGCTCCTGCTCTCGCTCCTGTTCCTCCTCCTGCTCCTGCTCCCGCTCCTGTTCCTCCTCCCCCTTCCGTCTTTTTTGTCTGTTCTCGCCTGCAGCATATTTCCCTTAGTTGGGTCGGACATCAGACAAAATATAACATTGCAACATTTTGAATTGAGTAGCGTCTATGCGCTCTCTATTTCCACTTCTGCATTCTTCCGATGCCAAGGCATAGAGTTTCGATAGCGAACATGGTGTGTGGCAAGGTCTTATTCACTTCTACGCGTGCCACGAGCGTTCTTCTCTCCCACATAGACGACAGCCAGAAATATCTGAAACCCCACGCTGGAAAGAATTGCCGAACTTAGGAGCACGACGTTTATTTGGCAGTAAACGGAGTTATCTCCTCAGTGGGCAGCCTTTGAAATCACTCCTGCCAGCACGTGCTATTTCACAGAAGGCATTTGGTTGTCGCTGGTATGCTAAACCCGAGCTGAATATCCCTTCCATCTTCTGTGAATTAGTTGCTTAGGATGAAGTCGATTGTAGTGATCAGTTTTAGACAGTCAACTAGTCCTGTCATTGCAAATAAGTTAACTTCGCCCTTGAAGACCTATTTAAAATAACCTTTCTAAAGTCTATTCCATTTGCAGTCTACTATTTTATGAGCAACATCCGTACCCTACACTTCTGCATCATTTCCCCTTTAGCCTCCGATTATCCGCCCAAGCAAAACGAGTTGGCATAAAGACACGACGAAACAAATTTGTAAGTTTTTTTTCTCTCTCTCTCTCTCATGCCTTTTAATCTCCACAAGGCTCTACAGGAGCCGGGGGAGAGATTATTTTACCCACAGTTTGGCGCTGACACACTTGAAACGTCATTTTGTTGGTCAGCGCGTATTTTGCGTTTTTACGATGGCTTCAGTTGTTCCCCGTCCTCGGGTCTCAACTCAGACCAGTGACCGGCATGTGTGCCTTTAACAAACCTGTCAGTCACCAGTGCAGAAAGCAAAATCCACGAAATTTCTTTTTGCATCCTCCTGGATCCCGTCAAGTATGAAGGCGGTTAGTAGGAGTTCATTGTCGATGAGTTTTCATGTGAATTTAAATTAAGTAATATACTATAGCATCCTGGCTTCCTGTTGATAACTCTTCCAGTCAATTATTTTAATTATATACTGGAGAAAACTAGTCGGTTAGGCAGGACGATTTTTCATTCTTTCTTTTCACTCAGAGAAAAAGTTGAGGTCCAGTTATCTGTGTTTGAAAGTATTGACGTTAGGGATGCCTTCTGTGTGGCCGTCTTAATAGGACATGGAAATAGAATCCGCCCCGCCTGCTTACAGAAGATGGTCTT
>WEDG01005204.1:37500-48583 GCA_017591395.1 Schistocephalus solidus
TGCGCCGGTTGAATTGTCACTGTTTCAGCCTGGTATAACACTAAGGGATTCACGTTAATTTTTAATGACCTCACCTTCTGGGTCTTTTTTCGTCCAACACTTGCTAGAAGAAATAAATTTACGCGATCACAATGTCCTCTTACTTTCTGCGGCTTCTAGTTGAATTCTCTCTGGGGCAAAGGAACTAAACCTTTTGCCCTATGTTCACTTTTTAGGGCTTTCACCCCCTTTGTTGACAGCGCAAAGTAAGCAGCAGATCTAACTTGCAATTTGTAAGTAAAATTCCAAAATACGTGGACGTGAGGGTTGAAGAAGTTGCCGGTTAGTTATAAAGTGCACACATACAGAACTCTGAACGTTCGTGGACCTAGCGTGTCATGTGATTCTTAGGAAATATTAATCAGTCGTTGAACTGCATCGTGCATTGTCCCCTGTGATCCCCATCTCATTTTAACTCAAACGCACCTGCCTGCTCTGGTCAGGTCTCTTTAAAATGCCGTCGTGAGGTGAAGATAGTTCGAGCGAACGGGTCGCTAAGTTGTCGACGTCTGTTTGCAATCCGTCTGCTGGCAGAAATCGGACCGGTTAACGGTTTTCTTGTCTGTGACATTTGAACTGGAATGGCCATTTCATCTCCTCTCCTCCACCTGTCCCGTACTCCCAGATCCAATTTCTCCTCGAGTTTATTTATCCAGCAAATGTTTTTGGGAAGGGGCTTGTGTAGGGAATTGTGTTGAATGCGCATTCCCTGCGGAGCGAACTGCGACGTTTATACGCGCCCTGCAAGCAATCGGCCCACGGGGCCTGTCGTTTGGACGACTAATTGCCCGTTTCTCAAACTTGAATTTGCCTTTATATCTACGGCGCTCCTGTTTCCTTGGTTGATTTTTGTAGAAGGAAATTTGAAGGAGGTAAGCGAACCCAAGTCTGCTGGAGGAGGCCCCAGATCTCCAGCGCCGGCCTGCAATTGCCTCACCCTGGAGAGGAAATCCAAACAGCGAATGCGGGGTGAGTGCCTTGTGCAGGGCATCTGATTTTGAGCGAAAGAGCATTGACTTTTCTTCTTACACCTCCTTCCGACTTTGTTAGTTTTTGGAAAAAAGTGGGTTTTGGGCTTAGGGTGTTTGTCGCTGTAGGGAAGGAGCATAATTGCCGGTATTCTCTTGTGGAAATACAGCTGTCCCCCGGTTCGTTTCGTCCTTTTACGGATAGACGGAGCCCTCTGTCTACTGAGATCTGGAAAAAAATATCTTGCTTCCTGATCTGGGTTCTGTTTGTGCGCCCAATCGACTGTACGACTCGAACGATTGCCTGGAAAGTCTCTCGCGCTTGAAGGTCCTGGCTTGGATGGTAGCTAACGCGTGATTCATGTCAGACCTCACAGTCAACTCAATGTGCGTGTATGTAGACTGGCCGACTGGTAGGCTGAGAGTCAGGCTGTAATGACTCTTTCTTAATGTGCCCTCTATGACAGGCTGTCACATGTGAGATCTGAGCTACTTACCAACTTTTGTCTGGTGTGTTTGGGGTGCGCTCGTAGTCCCGAGCTCCGGTTTTTTTGACTGTCTTGTCACCGTGCCCAGAGGGTTGAGACCGAAAAGAGACTGCGGTAGATGCTGCGTAAGTCTGCTATTACTATAAACGATTTCACGCGCAATTCGACGTCTCTGCGCGACCACAGATAGCCGAGGTAGAGAAGAGACTGTGGTAGATGCTGCGTAAGTCTGCTATCACTATAAACGATTTCACGCGCAAATCACCGTCTCTGCGCCACCACCAGCGCAACTCTCCTGATGTACCTCACACGGCGGACAACAAGGTTGTTCTAGAATGCTGATGCGTCAGTACGGGCTATTTGAACAGGAGGCAGTCATATTTCGCAGCACAAGAGAGCACTCTGCTAAACTGGCCCATTTATTTAGTTCATATTTTCGGTTAAACCCGTTCTACCGACCGGTAGGTGGTGGTGTGCGCTGTCTTATTGCCTCCCTTTGTTTTCACCCTTTCACAGCCCTTTCACTGATGATTGATGTGTTAAATGAAACGCCCGATGAGCACCATCCTGGGCGCGACCCTCCGCAATTAAAACTGGTGGAGGCGGAGAAAAGAAGAAGACTTCCGGTCGTCGCTTCCGATCCCGCCCTCGTTGCATCCGTCGCCGCCTCCTCCAAACGTTTGACCATTCAAGAAGTACCGAAAAGCGTTTACCGACAGCCTCCCGTGGTACTCATCAAGTCTCCTCCTGCTGCCAATGTTGGGCGCGGTGCGTTTATAATTTTTTAGCTTTGTTCCTTTTTGGGACACGAATGTGCAGATTTGCCAGCCCAGAGCTACGTGGGGTCAGTAATCGTAAACGAAGTTACAAAGTACCGTCTACTTTCAATAGGTATTAGTAGTAGTATTAATCTTTATGAAGTCCGCGTGACAGCTCTTCAGACCTAATTCCTGCAATGTGGGATCGAGATTTGAGTGAGTAGTTTAGCGTATATTTGGTCTTGGGATTTGGGATTTTATTCAGAAAGTCGTTTACTAAAAAACACTGCATGTTCAATCTTATATATTGCAAGGCAACAGGCAGAATTTGGGCGAATTCGGAGGTTCCTGCATATCCAAGTAATTCCCTATATCACAGAATAAAACCGATCGGTCTTGTGCTTTGTGCTATCAAAGAGCATTAAAATAAACAAGAAAGGCCTCCAAGTATGATTAAAATACCTTGGGATGCTACCACTGGATAATGAATATGAGAGCCCTGTATATGCAATGTTTTCAAGCTGAAAACACATTTTATAACTTCAGTTAACATTGCATGAAATAGCCTCTCTACCTTATCTTTTGGTGGTTTTTCAGCGTCTACGGCAAAATATTCTATCCGAACCGGCTTTTGTCGAATTATGCAATGACTACAGTTCCTCAGTTGCCTGCGCCAGAACTAAAAGCAACCGAAACCGTGGTTGAAAATTTTGCAAGATAACAAAAATTATTAATTCTCAAGGATTGTTTTTCTGCTCACACGAAATTTCCGCAACGCAGCATTCACAGACGAAGCGCGCAGCGTCTAGGTCCCATCCGATGCATACATATGCACCTAAGGTCACATGAGTGAATGATATACCAGCAGTGTCGAAAACCATGACGGTGAGATGGACGTGAAAATCAACTTCTGCAACACGTTTAGAAGGGAATTTTCCTAAAAGAGCCTTATTGGTTACAAAAGCAATGTGCGAGCTGCGCTTCTTGGTGTGCAATTGCAATGTCGTGCTATCGTCCTGAAAAAGGGTTCATCAGATTACGCAGTCAGGACCTCAAAATGCAAAACTCGAGTAGAAAAATTGAGACAGTTCCTTCTGCAGAATAACTGTAGTTCACAGAAAAACTGAATACCTTTAAAGCTATTGCTATGTAAGACTTTCTGACGAGTAGTTGGGTGGGGCAGAGAAGTTAGCGTATATCTCAATGTTCAATTTTTAGGGTCTTGATTGTTCTGATCTGTCGAAGATGTACAAGTACTTTAAATAAAAAAAACATCAGATGGAAGTACAACGTCCACAATTGAGCTGAAATATTAATAAATGGAGGTTTTATGACTATTCGAAAAAGACTTCCTCATCGAAATGAAATGTATGCATCAGTAAGTATTGCGTTCTAACCGAAACCATTTTCGATATCTGCTAGAATGTGTCTACGACAAACTCATCAAAGCCATACAGTTCTCTTCATTAGCAATCCACCCTTGTAAAAATAAAGTATTTACCCTGCAAGAAACTGATCGAACTGAACAAAATCAGATGAAAAAGATAACAAATAAATAATAAATAGCGGGAGTGGCTGAGTAAGCAGAAGGGAAAGGTTGAGAGCACGAATACAAACGAGAGGGAGAGAGAGAGAGTATGGTGTTAGGTATTTCATATAATGCCAAGAATAATAACTACTTTAATACGAAGCCGGAAAATATTAAATGTACCGGAAGTAATTTCGATTGCCTGTAAGTACTACCGGTTTCACTGGCTCAGTAGATACTTTAAGTCTACGAGCGACTACATTAGATAAACTAACTCATGTAATGTGTTATCGAAATTTGAGTGAGTACTTTAACATACACTCGGTCTTGTTATTTTGGGTTGCTGAGTGGATTTGGGGCTTTGCATGCCTTTTTTTAAAAAAACATTGCATTTTCAATCTTACGCAGGATTTTTAGCGGAATCGGGTGTTGCCGGTGATCCAAGAAATTACCTACGCTATTTAATACTACAGAATAAAACCGATTGGTGTTACCAGTTATGCTATAAAACAACATTATTATAAGCAAGAAAGGTTTCAAATAAATCCGTTATGCAACTGGAAAATGTGATCTTAATTCAATAGAAATCATATGAAGTCAAGTGTAAGGAATCGCATTCTTTTCCATTTCCAAAACTAAGAAAATAAATCAGTTTTAGAAACTATTTTATGCAAATTTCCGACGTTTTTTCAACGATATAAAAATAAACTTGGTTACCAGTATTTTTTTTTGCTGTGAAAATGAAGACCGGTAACAACATACTCACAAGATATTGTGGAAATGGACTACAGAAACACCTATGTTAAATTGTAAGTATGCGCTTAGCTAATTTTATCATTATATAGTTTGCGCTCGTCTGCAAGTTAGAAACGCAATGGACAGAAGATTAGCAGTTTTCGCAAAATCGAAGTTTATATTCGGATACTCTGTTGTGTATTTGCGATCGTAGAATGGGGCATTCAAGTAAAGCAAATTTGGCAAAACCGCTCTAATACTGAAAAAAAAGTGAGCTCTTTCATTTTCTGTAGAAAATGTGTCCTTATTCTCAGGGAAGTCACAAAACCGATCAAATTGCCACATTTTCACCCTGACTTAACCCTGAATAAATGTAAAGTCCGTATATACTCGTCCGCGAAATATCTAACTAATGCGCTTTTAATGAGGTACCTTGTTATAGAAAGTTCTTTAAATTAATCTTAGGCGTATTAATTGCCAGCTTTTGTTGTTTTCATGTTTGGGTGAACCTACAAACATGACGCAAACGACCATCTCCATATCCAAAATCACACATCTTCGGTAAATACTTTTAATATACATATTATTTTAAGTGTTCTGACAAATACATGGAATGGGATCTGAATTAACTGTCAATCGATTGAAAACAGGGAGAATCGTGAAATATTCACCGATGTTTCAAGGACAAGCTGAAACTAATTGTAATCCAATACCAGAAACTCCTATAAAGAAATTTGGTGAATGGATAATTCTCCTAATATACAAAAATGGTGTGCTTCGCTATCAGCTGACAATTCTATTTAAATTTATTCGTCGAATTAACGGTGATTGTTCACGTTTGCAGAATTCGCGCTTTTGCCACAAACTTATTATTTCTCAACAAAATAATATTACTTTTCACATTTCCTTTACGTTTTAAATTCGCCCAAGGCTGTTCATTAATAGTTCAAAGCTTTGCGTTGATGCCGGTTTGCGAGTGATTGTCAATCTTTCGTAAATTTCGGCATGTTGCATGAGTTAGCTCACGCACTGCATATCTTGCGCGATCTGCTTCTTTAGATTCGGTCGCTGCGCCGAAGAGAGCCTCAGTTGACCGCAATCGAGTTTCATCGCCACCGCCACCCGCCCGTTCTGATGGCATCGAACTAATGATGGCTGCTGTTAAGCGTCGAAAACGCACGGTTTCCGAATCCTGTGCTCCCCGGCCGGCGAGTTGTGTGGAGGTGCCCAGTCCCGCCCTCGGTGATAGTCTGTCCTCCTCTTTCTCCTCTCTGGACGATGTGAGATTGGCCAAGGCACGTTACGTCACCGCTTACCTCTCCAAAGATGAGGGCCGACACCTTTTGCATCGAAACGCTAATCTGGCCTCATCTGTGGGTAAGTTTGTTGAAGACCGGACTTTTCGTATGCACTCGTTGATGAACGCTCACCGATCATTAACGTAACTCATTCCTCCCATTCTGGGGTTCTGGAGCTCATTCTCGAGCGCCGCCTGCAGCTGCACAGCGCCTAGTAGTAGTAGTAGTAGTAGTAATATTAGTAGTAGTAAAAAAGAGGCAGATTAACAATGCTGAGAAAGACGAGGGAGACGGGAATGACAATTTATGGCTCAATAGCCGTCATCAGCCAGTCATACCCAGCCCCAAGCAGTGGTACCCTCACACTGCCGCTCAATGGTTAGTGTTGTACTTCTGATCAACTGTTCGCGGGTTAGAGCCTCGGTTGGGGCACGACCTGGGGTGATGATGAGCTAGCAATGGCCATTGCATTCAATTGAAGGCACTTTCTTTCGTGGTGATGCGGTACTACTTTGGGTGAAATATAATTCAAAACTAGTCCATCCACGTCGGAATGCTAAGTCTTCAGCTAAGGGCCTGTCGCCGTCTACCATGATGTCAGTCAAAAAGAGTCCACTTAAGTTCTATACACGCTTCAAATATTCTCCGACACCAGCCTGACGGCTTTTGAGGTTCGCGCTAGGTTTTGTGTTAAGAGAAGTTATGTCTCCCTGAAAAGCCTTGTTTGCAAGTCCTTCCAATCTAAGTGTACCAACTTCTTGGGTTAAATTTAGTTCCATGACCTGCAACCACCTTTCGAGGGCTGCGCAATGCACAGCAAATCTGCGTTATTAGAAAGGTGATTTCCAGACAAGGTCCATAAATTAAGGGCAGTCGTGGTGTATGGATGGAAGTGACTTTTGTAGCATCTAATTCTCCCGCTTTCTTCCCTCACCCACCAGGCTCTGGCGACAACTTAAAGTCAGGACGACTGGAGATGGGCGTGCGTTCAGTGACTTGGTTTTTTTAAAAAAAATCGAGCCGCATTTATCTTTTCTGACTATTTAAGACAAATAGAACCCGATCTCCTACGGGTGTGAGACGTGGCATACTGGCCTCTGTAAAAAGCCATCGCTGACTGACTCGCTGTTCTTGCTAGGACTCAGTTAACCCGTGTTCGGAAGAGAAAGAGAGCCGATTTGGGAAGCGAGGAGTTTATTATCAACGGCAAACACAATAAGATCCTTGCTCTTATTCAACTCGCTTTATTTATTTACTAGCCTGGGAGTTCTGGAATATTCCAGCCTATCGTGTTCCAAGTTGTGACGGGCCTTCCAGAAGCTTCCGACTCGTGGCGTGGCTGTCATGGATTGGTCGATTCATGCACGATGAGTGTTTTTACGGAAAACAAAATCGATTATTCGATCTGCTGCACGCGTGGACAACAATCTCACGCTAATTGACTCCTGCGTCAACATGTCGTGGCCAACACGGCGCGTGATTTCGTCGTTTTTTTAGGAATGGACCGCGCTGTAACAACCCGTCAGTTTACTAACCCTCAACACCTCGACTGTTAGTTTTTTATGATGACTTAAGAGTCGACTCGACTGTTTATGATGAGAAACAGAGGTGTTAGTCAAGTCAAGTCAAGTTTATTAAGGGAAAGATAGGCAAACGCCTTTGAACTCCCTCTTGGTTACGGTATGGCTAAAAAGCCTCTGGTACATCATGAAAATGTAAAAAAGTTGGTTTACATAATAGCGTGCGGAAAATAAGCAGCTGTTGGCTCATCGAAAAGAGTAAACATAAATGTGTACTCGCATATGACAAGTAGCATGAGTACATGATATTGTTGGTGACGAGATTCTCGTGAGTAAGGCATATGCGACGAGTTTGAGCTAATAAAAATGCAATAAAAATGGTACTGTAATATAGAAAGTAGTATTGTCATATAAGAGTGTTATTCAAACTGGGACGTGACTAAGAAGATCTGGGGATATTATAGTGGGCACTGCTATACTGGTCAAGGTTTTTCTTAAAAAGCTCAACGGAAGTAGCCATAACAACATCCAGAGGCAGAGCATTCCAAGCGTCGACCGCTCTCTTGGAGAAGAAGAACTTTCGTGTATCCAGTCTGGCCCCAGTTACACGTAGTTTGAGTGGATGCCCTCACAAGTTCGTGGTTGTTGCTAACTGGAAGAAGTCTCCAGGTGGCTTAGATCGCTCCAACTCTTCCATCTTCCGCAGACATGTGGCTCCATTCATCAAACGAAACCCTTGAAATCTTGAAAATGATGTGCACCGATCTATCAAATTTGAGGGCGTGACAAGTTTAGAACTCCTTAAGAGTTGCTTATTACACTAGAATTTCCAGTACTATAAAGGTCCGAATAGTACTAATAATATCTCGTTTGAGCTACCTTTAAGAATTTTACGGTCCTGGGTACCCTCAAAATGTTTTCTTACTCGTTTTTATCTTCCATCGAGTTTCTGCCTGCCTTCATCGCTTCAATTATCAAATCGTACCTTTGCTCACCCCGTGTTTCGATTATAGCCTCATTTTTTTCCACGCAGGGATGGGTCCACACTGATCTATTGGCTTACAGAAGCAGACAAGCTTCGTATGCTATCATAACTTGATCGACTTTGACCTGGTAATGGTTTGCCTGTTATTGACCTTTAAGGTCCATACGACGCTTGTTTGCTTCGGAAAGCCAATAAAGCGGTGTGCGCACATTCCTTATTGAATAACAACTTGGGTGGCACTAATGAACTTCATTTCGATGAAGTATCTATGACTCATCTGCTAGATTTCGTCTGTGGACATTTGCGCCGTGTTAGAGCGCATGCTTGTGTTTCTGATTCCAACTTGAATTCAGGTTTATAATTGGCTGAATGAAGGCCTGTAAGTCCAATCTACCCACATTCTCTGTCGTCCTTCCCCGTTGCAGCCACATTTTTGCTCCTGAGCTTCCTCCGTTCCTTGCTCACTGTCTCCCTCCATTTCTCCTTGGTGGTTCACTCCGTTCTGGCTCCGTTCTTGCACATTTATGTAACCTTTTTGGACACTTTTGACTCCCGGGGCGTCAGCATGCACTAATTCTCTGTCGGGCTTTCGTTTCTCTATCTCCCACAGTATCGTTCGCCGATGTGGTTGCTGACAATCGTGCCCCTCGGGACCAATTCACCATCTATAATGAGGCAATTCTGGCTGTCTATTCATACCCATGGTTCCACTTCACCTTCTGTCTCTCCAGTCTCTACATGATGGCGCAACTCACCAACTGGTACAAGTAAGTTCATAAACAAACATTACTACTGTCTGTTGTCAGTAGCCGTAACTTTATCGATACGTTTTACCACTTGCTTTTTGTTCACAGTCCCGAACTCTCAAACATTCACACCGTCCTGGAGTCCTGGGCTAACATGTGGATGAAGTTGCTCTCAGCCTGGCTCGCGCTCTTTCTCTACGCCTGGACCATCTTTTGCATGCGCTTTTGCATCGGTCGTAACCTCGTTCAGACCCCGTTGGCTCCGACTGTTCACTGGTCGGAGACTGAGGCGGATGAAAATGGTGGCAATCAGCCGCAAGCCGTTTGAACGCTACTATGTCAGACGCGAATGGCCGAAAATGCAGTTCTGTCAGCGACCCCTCAGTCATTTCTGGCTTGACATTTAAATCGCTCTGTGCGTAATCCCCTATAAACGATTATGCTTTTACCGACTTAACCTTAATATTTGCAAATTTTCGTATCGCCTTACTGACTATTTACTCCCCAAGAGAACGAGACCCCTTCTCCACCTCATGCTGGCGCATTTGCTCGTATTTTTTTGTAACGTGGAGGTTTTGTAAATTACACTACCTTTTTCTTTGCTCTATCAAATAGCAGACACGACCACTCATCCCGGTTGTTGACAAAATACCCGAGACTTTCTCTTGAAGGATATGTAATATGATATCTTACTATAATACTTATCCTATAACTTCATAATTTATATATTAATACATATTGTTGGATGGACCTCGTTTCTTACCCTCCTCACACGATTGGCCTACTCTAGTCAAGTGGACTAGTGGTGAGATTGGACTCGGTAGCGTGAACACGCACTCTAACGTGGAGTGTTAAAAGGGTGATATTTATAATGGGCTTGAAGTAGGGAAGAAGTATGTTAAATATCCGGAGCAAATTATTTATTCATTTGAGATTTCGAACACGCGCAGGAGTCCATCGACAGACGGAAAAGCTGCACCAAAACAAGAAACAGATAAAGGGGAAAGGGAACAATCAAACAATATTAAAGACAGTCCGGAGGTGACTACGCAGAGCCCAGTACCCCGTGGCCGGTTCAATACATCGATTGCTTGAGTTCCCATCAGAGGACAAGGATTAAATCAATTCTTGGCTAGTTTTTGTTTTCTGTTCTGGGTGATTAACTTCGTGACAGTGAAGTCAAACTCGTGACCCGTTTGATTGGTGTAGGCAGCCACTTTTGATAATCTGTCAGTCCGTCGCACAGTGTGTGTGCGCGTGCCCCCCCCCCCCCCCAAACGGGCCGCGAGGTAGATGCGTTGGACCAGAATGGGGGCCAAATGACAGGCGTTATTTGGGATGGGGTCCCATAACAAATGCCGAATATGGGGGCTGCGCGTACCCACCATAGGCACGTGTAGATGCAGGCTCATGCCGCACCCCGCTCTCCCACGCCGTGGGAGATGATCAATCTGCGCCCGATCCCGTCTCTGGCCTTTTTGCCCAGGTCTTGACACCAGGAACAAACGGGCAAGGGAGGAGAGAGTGCAGTAGATGCAGTGCAAGTCTACTATCACTTTAAACTAAATCACGCGCAAGTCACCGTCCCTGCTCCACTTTCCTCCCCTGCCCCCCCCCAACACGGGGGCCACATCAGGGCACGGCAGGCGTTATTCGGGTTGCGCTCCCATAACAAATGCCGAACATGTGGGTGTGGTGGCACGCCCAGGGGCGGCTCCGGCCGCGCCAGCCACCTGCGTCCTCTCCCGCCTCCGGTCTTCTTGACTCTGTCTTGACACCGGGCTTAGGTGGTGGAAGAGGAGAGAGTGCGGTAGCTGCAGCGCAAGGCTACTATCACTTAAAACTAATTCACGCGCAAGTCACCGTCCCTGCAGCACCATGGTGTGGAGCATACGGTGGACATCGTCGGACTACGACGGTCGAACTGTCGTGTGCGTGAGTGTGTGTGTGTGTGTGCCCCCTCCAGGCACTGGTTCACCAGTCTCTGTACGATGGATTCGCAAGTGACCGACCAGGCC